>JAFBJT010014908.1:5362-70583 GCA_016785325.1 Chascanopsetta lugubris | reverse complement strand
GCTGTGCTGCTCTAAAGAGATTCTGCTTTTGTGGCTCCTCCCCCATTTTCTGTCCAGTCTCATTGGTTGGATTTCTCCACCACTGTTTTCAATCCCATCCTGTGTCTTTGTGTTCGGGTCCCACTTTGAGCCCAAGCTGGTTTCAAACCATGGTAACAGAAGCTGAGTGAAGTTAGAGCTGATGGATATTTTTTTAACTACTTTTACCAAGTGTATCGTAAAATGATTTATTTGAAAACAGTGGTGGAGAAGACAAAGAGGCAGCTGAATATGACCAAATATGGAAAACACAAAACTGACCAATCACAGCTATTGCAGTTTAGGCTGCTGCAACTCATAGCGACAATTTTCAACTGATATAAACATCAGCACAATGATTCTACATGTAACTTAAGCCACTGTAAGGGACCTTTAAGTGTGATGCTTATTAGACACATATGGTCATGCAGCACATCTGTTTCAGGTTCCTGTCGACTCCACTGATAATGTTATTTACAGCTAGATTATTGTCATTTTAAAATTTCAGTAATAGTTTCAGTCCCTCCTCCTTCCTCCATCATCGCAGCTGAACCGGAGGAACAAGAGAACCGTGCAAACTTCCTCCAGTTTGAGGTTCCTAATTTAGAAATTAGAAGAAGAAAAAGTCATGCCCCTATCTCCTTCAGAAACCGAGCAATTACAGGGACAGACACCTGCACAAACTACTCTCCAATTATAGAGGTAGGATAAGAGGACCACCATCTTTAGTCCCCTTTTTTGCTTCCCATCTGCACATTAGCTGAGTACAGCGTTTATAGTGAAGGACGGTGTTTCCACTTGGCTCCTTGTCCACTGTCCAGATGAGCTGATGACAGAGCCATTAGGCCAAGATCTGGTGGAGGAAAGATCCTTTTTCACCTCTTTATTTTTTCTTTGTCTCTGATAAAAAAAAAGAATGTATGCAAAGATTAAAGGTGCAGTGTGTAAGATTTGGTTAAATTTTTCGTCAAAGCTGCATGTTGCATATTTCCTCCCTCTTCCCAGTCGAGCATGCAGGAGAAGCTACATTAGCCCTCAGTCGTTATCAAAGCGCAAAAATGTTTTTGTATGTCCACTCTCGGTTACTGCAAAAACATGGCAGCCCCTGGAGAGAGGCCCCCCCTCCTCATGGTAAAATACTATATCAGAATAGGGGGTCTCATTTAAGGGTAATGGAAAAAAAAAAACTTATTTTGTTGAGTATGAAAAGGTCAGTATCTAATTGTTTTGTTGAATTTTTGATAAAGATGGCTTAAATCATATACACTGCACTTTTACCACAAAGGCTATCCCACCTAAAATTAGAGAGTGGATGACAGATGTGCTGTGCATTGTCGCACTGCCCAGTATTCCAACGTGCACCATGAAGATGTGCTTTATAGACTGATCCTCACCCCACAGTAAACAGACGGTGTGTACAATCCACACACAGTTATAGGATTGCGTCACGCAGTCAGTGTTTGTGCTACATTTTAAATGGGATTCCAAGTGGCCTATTTGGCACGAGAACCACAACATAAATGCCACAACACTCAAACTACCTCAATAGCTCTCTCTTTTCTCCAAGGTGCATTCCTGCACTCTCTTGGGGAAGCGCAATCTTCCTGGAGTAGTCTGTTCCGCGCTCTCAATTATCTACTTGGTGGCAGACGGAGGACATTTAAACTGCGATGCAGCGTGCGCTTTTGTCTCAGCTAATTGTCGACCGCGGGGAACGTGCGCGGGGCTCCGACTGCCAGGTGCGGCAGATTTGCATCTGCCGCACCTGGCGGAGGATGCCTCTGACCTTCAGGATGGATTTGTTTTGTTTTTTGTTTCTGCAGCCTTACAGTTTTGTCGAGTGGGCCCGCTTCCTTTTGTGAGATGACAAAAGTGTTGTTCAGTCAGAACAAATGAGCCTCCTCCTCCCCCTCCCTCGTCCTCCTTGTTCTCCTCCTTCTCCTCATTTTTAACCCCTCTCTCTCTCTCTCTCTCTCTCTCTCTCTCTCTCTCTCTCTCTCCCTTTGTTGTTATTTGCATCAGGAATCAGTCTGCTCATTCCTCCCGAGGCCATCCCCAGAGGAAAGATCTATGAGATCTATCTCACTGTTCAGAGGAAGGAAGATTTAAGGTGGGTCTCTTTAACACTCCCTAACTGGCAGTCTTCCCTGGATGCCACTATAGGCTGTTTGTTTTGATGCGCTGCTGTTCCATTAGGAAAGGCTTAAGTCCGCGCCGTGGAGGAGGGATGTAAATAAACAACATTGCCTTTCACCAGCATCTGCGCTATTTAAGTTGAATGAATTGTTTGGAGAACACGGTTTATCTGCTGTGCTGCATCCGTTATCACTCACTCACTCACAGCTCGGTCCAGCCACTCTGCCTTTCATTATTTTTAGTTACAGCTGTGGGATTATTTGCAGAGGTGGTCGGGATCATGTTCCGCTTACAACGGACCAGTAAATTCTCTCTAATAACCTGGGCGAGTTAAAAAAAAAAAACAAATAAAAAACCTCTCCGTCTCCGTCTTCCTCACCGGTGTAGGTTACCGCTGGCCGGCTGCCAGACCCTGCTTAGCCCCGTTGTGAGCTGCGGCCCTCCGGGGGTGGTCCTGAGCCGCCCAGTGATCCTCAGCATGGACCACTGCTCTGATGCCTGCCTGGATAACTGGGCCGTCCGCCTGAAGAAGCAGAACTACGAGGGCGCCTGGGAGGTGAGACAGCACTAACGCACACAATCCTTTTTTCGCAGAAAGACAAAGTTGCCGCCCGGTGAATTTGTAAAGAACTCACTGAGCCTTTTTTTTTACGCGAGAAAGTTCCAAGTTGCTCGGCAGTTGCTTGAAACATGCGGTGGTAAGCACGAGCCGAGGTAAACCATTGCACAGCACTCGCAATCCATAGGGTTTAAATTACTGTATATTGACCATCAGGTGTTTTCTCATCGGACTGCAACAAACGCCTGGAAGCGCCGACACTCGCCAGCATCTGTTGCTAGGCAACGTGTTTCTCAAAACAGAAATTCTCGAAGCAAATGACTGATCCTCAAAGTCGTCTTCAGAGTGCTCCTTGACCGAATTTGACCATCGCTTCCAATTATTTAGTTCACTATTTTTTTTTCCCCATCCAAGAATTCTTTTAGAGAATAAGGAAACTGCCAACAGAAAGAAAAGCAGAAGTCCTTTGGTGTCCACACACACACACACACACACACCCACACAAACAAATGGTTTGAGGCAGTATACACATCTCCACCATCCAGAGAGACTGAGAGAGGGTGCTGATGGGCTTCTGAGTGT
The DNA here is from genome assembly GCA_016785325.1 of Chascanopsetta lugubris. Classification (NCBI taxonomy): domain Eukaryota; kingdom Metazoa; phylum Chordata; class Actinopteri; order Pleuronectiformes; family Bothidae; genus Chascanopsetta; species Chascanopsetta lugubris. The sequence goes on along the minus strand of JAFBJT010014908.1, from coordinate 67,288 downwards.
TAGTAGGTCTTTTTTCATGTTCGATATTGTGCATAAATTATTCAGCCTTCCCATGTGTGGCAGCGCTGGGGTGTCTGTGGGATGGATTGGCCTGTCTGAGGCAGAGGTTAGACCAGCACTTTTAATCATCTGCCGGACCAAATATAGCCCAGCGGCTTCACTGCGTGTCCAACAAAGGGGGGGGGGGGGGGGGTGAATCATATCGGAGAAGAAGAAGTGGACGAACAAGTCAAGTGTGGATGTGGAGGGAGTCATGGGGGAGAGGGGGAGGGCAGGAGGGACGAGGGGAGGAGTGAGAGGAATGAATTTGTGGAGGATCAAGAGGCCAGGTGCTGTAACCGAGCCACCTCCATCTCTGCAGAAATATTCAGATGATGAAAAAGTGAGACTCCATTGTGGTCGCATAGCAAATGAATCGTGTCAATACTAATTCCATTGATGTAGCCGGTGTCTGCTTGGATCGATCCGAGAGAGGGGGGGTGCTCGCCGAGCATTTGGCAGGCGGATCACTTCCCTTCAGCTTGGTCGGCTAATGGGACGAGTCAGTCGACTGGCATGATGGGATTTTAGAGAAAATGTTGTCACCTTGGGTCCAATTTGTCGCCATCAAATTAGCCCGGGGAGCAGCGGAATGATCTCATGAAGCCGCCTCGCGCTGCCACGGGACGGGCTGTTTACGCCAGCCTGTCATTTCGAGCACGAGACGACGCGGACGCGCGGAGGCCTGGCCTCTCCGACGCGCTCACACCCTCGTCAGGGCGGTCGAATTCATTCATCGCAAATTACACCGGCAATTAACTGGTGCCAGCCTGCGCCACCCGTTTCACCGTCACACAACATGGCCGCTCGATTGGACATATCGGCAAGTTGTTTTCACCTTCCACCGACAAATCTCAGAGGTTGTAGGAAATTCTGGAAATCCCGATAATCCAATATTTACCGCACCTCCAGTCTTTTCTTTCTCTGGAACCATCTATTCCTGCCAGGAATCCATTCGAGTCCCCTTTCATGTCAATTGAGTGCCTCGTTCATGCATTATTAAGTAAATTGATGGCGTTCTATAGGACTATGCCTTTGTATGCAGGGACGTGTGTCCTCATGTCTGGAGGGAGTTCGCACACTGTGGTGGAAAGGTGAATTTAAAGTGAGAACGGAGCTTACACCTACTCACAAAGACCCGTCACTCAGGAGGTGGAATAGAGTTTCTGCTACACTGACGTCCTTCCTTAACAGGCTTTTTATGAGCACACACACACACACATACACATATCAGGTATCCAGGCAAACACATTACCCTTTTCCTTTTACATAAAGTGGTTGCCTGACCTTCCATCCACATCTTGTGTTTTTTTTTGTCTCCTTCCTGCCCGTGTCCAGGACGTCCTGCTCATGGGGGAGGAGCTTGTGTCGGAGCCCTACTACTGCCAGCTCGAGGCCGAGACGTGCCGTCTGTTCTCCGAGCAGCTGGGCACCTTCGCGCTGGTGGGGGAGTCCCTGCACATGGGCGCCGCCAAGCGCCTGCGGCTGGTGCTCTTCTCTGACGCCTACTGCTCCACGCTGGAGTACAACATCAGGGTGTACTGCATGGACGACACGCAGGACGTCTTCAAGGTAACGCACACGGAGCCTCCGTGGACTTTTTGGCCGCTCAGCGGTTTCTCGGGCCCGAGGTCACACAGATAAATGATGGGTAGACTATGGTGGTCAAGACGTATAGAGAGAAGAGCTACTTCCTGTGGTCAGGAAATGAGGAATGTACCTGTATGTGTTGTTTCTTGTTATAAATCCCATTTCATTCCCCTTCCTGTCATGATGGACATCACTGTGACCTAGTGCCAAATCGTCCATGTCCATTCACTTTTGTCCACTACCCTTCAGTACCCTATGTTTGCACAGAGCATAGCCATTTCAAAGTCAGTCCCAAACCGTTTGGTGCTAGGCAACGGTTCTGCCGAGAGACTGCGTCAGTGCAAGCTTAAAAACAATTTAATTAAATCAACTAATTATCATTGTTTTATGTATAAATATAAATCTTATGTGATCACAAAGAGAATGGAAGCAGCTTACTAGTCTGCAGATAGAAAGATGACACCGTCTTCACACAAATAAGATCAGGCAATGAAGCATCTCTGGATTGCCATGGTAACATGTTGTTGGGCTTTGGGCGACTTCATTTGAATCCACACTCAGTTGTGAAGTAGGTCGGTCGTGGTTTGGGCTTGGGCCAGTGTTTGTCAGGTCAGTGGACAGGATCCTTCCGATATCAGGTGACCAATCACACCAGACTTGACCAACTGGCCAATCAGAGCAGTTGTGCGTCTCGAGAGTGTCAGGGAAAACAGGAGCTGCTGCTGCTGCTATGGACAGTGAGTTGAAACCACAGTATTTTGAATATCTGTGACGGTCAATGTGTTTTAATTGTGACATTAATGAAAGTTGATGACCCGAGTGTATAAGAAGTAAGTCTCTTCTAGCTGTCAGCATCTTTCCACTGTCGGTGTGACACCATAGGCTGCCACACTGGGAGGCTGAGCAGGGTGCAGACATGCAGGGGTTGGGCTCAGCCATGGTAGATTGAACTTCACTGCAGGCTCGATTACACCGTGCGCTCTCCAGGAATGTGTGATCTGTGAATCTGGATGTCTCATGAAACAATACATATGTCAGGGTTAATAATGGTACTCTGCACAATGTGTTTTTGCACTTGTCCACAGAGACGTTCTATATCCCTTCAACGCCGGTTCTGCTTGGCTGCCGTGGGCCAAGTAGTTCCCCATCACTTTGTTCAGCAGCATATTCCCCTGCTTTTTTTTCCGCTCTCCGCACGGACGGAGCATAATCAAGCGCTAATGCCTTCCTCCCTCCCCCGAGGATGGCCTCTGAGTAGCCTGTTAAGATTTCATTTGCATGGTTAATTAGTAAATTAAAAAGGAGAGAGCCCGTCCCAATCTTTTCCCAGCACCCCCCCACTCTCTCTCTCTCCTTCTCTCTCTCTCTGTCTCTCTCTCTCTCTCTATCTCCCTCCCTCTGCACCTCCCATTCTTCCACTCCAAGCTGTTCCTCTTCATCTGACACCACCTACAGCCACAAGTGCCACTTCCCACTCGAGTCCACCACTTTGGCCACCACCGTAATGGCTGACCTCCTCATGCAGGAGTTGGCCACCGGCACAATCTATGGATCGCCATGGGCCATAAACAATGGGCAGAAATTAGCACTCCCCCATTCAGGGAGTGGAGGATAAGATGAGAACGATGATGTGGCTGGGGGATGGGAGCTACAGCAGCCCTTCTGTCTCACATCTGTCTTTTTTGTGGCTCAGTCCTGCCTCAGCTCTCTGTTTCTCACAGCTTTTGCAGGATTAGCGTTTGGTAAAACTGATATTCGACTGATATTCGACTTTGAATCCAACATCCTGTGTTTGATTTTCTAATCGTTGCCCCTCGATTAGAAAATCGAGGGGCAACCTCCGGTGCAGATGGATGAAGCATGATAGGAAGTGAAAAAATGTGCAGTTCACAGGCTAACCACTGGGGGTTGACTCCAAAAGGGAGCAAATCCCCATAGACTCCCATTAAATGAAAGTGAATTAAAGCCTGGTACAAACTTGGTCTCAATCAGTCACATACGTTACCATGATAACTGTATGGGGGTGAATTTCTTTTCAAACTCCCTTATTTTTTTTCATCAATGTTTGAAATTCTGCATAATTCAGGGTGTGGTCTCTTGACTGACACCCAAGTCGACCTGGCACGTACCGCGGATGAGGTGACGGCACCGCCAGCCGACCCACTGCTCCTTGTGTGTTTCGCCTCTTTGCCCGGTTTTGAATGAACCGGAAACCAGGAAGGAGTTCGAATTCAGCAAAGATGGCGCTGAGGGACTCACCCACAATTAGGGATGAATGTAAAAAATGTTGCACGCGCAAGGGACAAGGGGTATTTCTGTTTGTTTACTCGCCACCAAAGCATTGCTAATGAAAAGTGATGTCTTTATATATTCAGATCACCGGGTGACCCTGTGATGTTTTGCTGCAGTGTGACTGTCAATGACCTTGTGCATCCTGTGTTGGATGCAGGAAGGCTCTCTCTCTCTCTTTCTCTCTCTCTCTCTCTCTCTCTCTCTCGCTCTCTCTCTCTCTCTCTCTCTGCCTCTGGCGAGCTCTTGTTCTGCTCTCCTCCCGCTCTCTTAGTCAGAAAAAAGGACATCTGAGCTTGTTGACTCCAGCACTTGTGCTGCCATAGTCTGCCGCTCCCCCGACGCCCTTGAGTGCATTAGCTCCCTCCGTCTCACTCGTACAACCTGGTGCGGTGGTAAGCCGCCGCGTCTCCAGGGCTCAGTAGTTTTTAGTGAGTGATTTAGAACATGGCCCAAACTGTTTAGTAATCTTGACTTCACACTGCTCTTGGTGCTATTATGGAGGGAGCAGTTCATTTAGCAAGTACATTAACCACTCTGAGTGGAGATTAAACTTCCCAGGAGAGGTTCGGTCTAATCACTAATCACTATCTTTAAAATGCACCATTTATGATTAGACTTCCTCTATGGCGACCATTAGGGATAATTGTTGTGTACAGCAGTGGTGGAGTGCCGGTGGGTGGTACTGTGCTGCAGCACAGCAGGGCGTTTTATGCGCACATAGATGCGGCGCACACCTCCAGCACATGTGAATTTTATGACTCGGAGCCCTCTGAGGCAAGTGCTCCTCGTCTTTGAGACAGAAAGTCAACTTCCCATGCATTAAACAGGCTGTGTTTTTGATGGCACATGAAAACGGGAACAGAAGAGGCATTTCCCTGCTTTTTCTCTTGACTGCACCGAGGCAGCAAGAGCTGGGGATTTTCTCTCCGGTCCCGTCGCCAGCTGTCAGTCTGCTCTGACGAGCCTCCGTCAGCGAGACTGACAGAAACACACAAGCGCAGCCGCACACACACACACACACACATGCGCACACATGCACACACACATGCCCATGCACATGCAGTACCATGCAATCTCTTATCTCCCAATTACAGCAGATTAGAACCAATGTTTTTGTCTTTGATCCGAAGTGTGTGGGGGGGGGCTCTTGGGAGACAGTGACATTTCCGTCTGATTCGTGCCGTATGTTAGCAGGACTCTGCCGGGACCAATTAAGTTAATATTTAATGTGTGTCCCACTCTTGATGGGCCCAGCCAAGGCTGGCACAGCAGCAGAGGAGACATGATCAGCGTTTGCTAGAGCACCCTTGCTGTGCACTCGCTTGTTCCCAGCTAGACCTGTGGGATGGAATCACTGATGTTCTGCCATCCCACAGCTGATTGAAACACCTGCAGTGAACTGAGCCGGTGCCTCGGTACAGAGACAAACCACCATCTAATTCAAGTGGATGGGTGCAGATAAAGGTGCATTAGAAGGACAGAGCTACGGTGTAGCGTAGTCTTTAGAATATTAAAGATGCAGTGTGTAAGATGCGGTGACCTCTAGAGGTGAAGTTGCATGGTGTATCCATCACCTCACCCTCACCCTTCTGAGCATGCAGGAGAACCTATGGTAGACTTCAGTTGTCATTCAAACTCAATAGATGTTTTACTAAACATCTAGTGGACGTACTCGTCCACTCTGGGCTACTGTAAAAACATGGCGGCCCTCGTAGAGAGGACCCGCTCCTGATGTAAATATACATCAGTAGGCTCATTTTAGGGTAATGGAAAAATAAATAAAATATTTAGGTGATTATAAATGCATGAATATGTCAGTATGTAATTGTTTTGTGACAAAAATGTCCGAAATCTTACACACTGCACCTTTAAACCGTGATGTGCAGAATCCGTCAGATTTTCATAGAAAGGAAAGAAGACTCTCCTGTGAGAGTATAATTCACTTGCAGTTGAACAATAACCAAACTCTGTAAGTGTTTTATTGGTATGTTCTGCCTTTACACCCACATGTCTGTGTTTTCTAAGTGTGATGTTGTGAAAGGAAACATGTCGAATGGTTTATTAACCACCCACTTTCCATCAGACTTTTTTTTTTACAGAGATTGAAGTGCAAGTTGTTTTTTTTCTATTTTAAGCAGTGGCCTTTCTCAGACACCTTAATATTAGATTCTTTCTTTAAACTCTGTGTGGGTGGGGCCACATGAGAAGGGACACATCATACAGGCATGTGCGCCATGAGTGGCAGCTGCTGGTTGGACTCCTGACCACCTCGACCATTCACTGCCTCATTATCCCACTCATTTACCACTTTAATGTCCGTCTCAATGTGTCTGTCAAAAAAGCAATATTTTAAAAAGTCTGCTGAGAAGATATTTATTTTTTTACGTACAATAAGTTCATCCAGAACAAAACATGGCAAAATGATTGTTAAAACATAAACAGTGGCATTTTAAACACTTTTCATAGCATTACACAAGATTTACAAATACAGGAGCTGGGAAAGACATTCTAAGACTCTGACCACTCTGCTGTTTTAACAATTTATTATGTACATTTCTTTTAAAGGGGTGGGTTTAAAAGTACACTTAGATGCTGATTGGACAACACACCAGACACACCCACAAAATGAAATGAAATCTAGCCATGTGTCCATTGCCCTCCGCCAATTAGCATTGAGCTCATATACAGTAAGTCTCACAGTTCCACAGCTGTGGACAAGCAAATGGTTTGATCATTGTTCCACTGAAGTAAGTGGAGGTTTTTATTTCAAATCCTCTCTGTGGACCCAAATACAAAAAAAATTCTATTCTCTATTTCAGAATTTACCTTTTCATCAATATTCATGTCACAGGGCCACTACATTCAGCTTTTCGTCCCCTGAATGTAAAAATGTATGCTCCATTGTTAAAGGCCTGTTTAATTGACGTCTCTCTGGTTGTTAAATGGCGGCTCCTGGATTCTCCTGCACACCGTGTGACCTGGAGCTATTATTCTTATTTGCCTTTAAAAGTACTCGTAAACTGTTTATGTGCTCCCACTATGACATTTGCTCGCTCGCTCCTGAGCAGCCAGCTATATTTAAACACAGGCCTTTTTATGTATCAGAGGAGACCAGCACACACCATTCCTCCATCAGAATAGTAACTGGCACGGAATCCCATTTTTGTATTATTTCTTTCATTTGAAAAAGGCAGAAGAGCGGGGCCCAGTAATTTCTGGCATTAAGATAAACAAGACAGTGAGCTTTATCACCGAAATGCTTTCCATATTATATCCCTGTGTTCTCGTGCGCTCTTCTCTCCGCTGCCACTCTGTGATTTATCAGGCAGCATGTGCATCTTTTCCCTCGCAAACACACTCGCCATTTATAACTAGAGCAGACAAGTCCCTTCTATTTGTAGTTATTAATCAGAGTTGACTGTAGCGGGCACGGCCACTGGAGCTCAGACTGATAGACTCTCAGTCAGAGAGGAAAAGCCTGTCACATCCTGCTGACAAACACACAGATTTATGGAGCCCGCGTCGCCGCGCCGACTCTCCATAAACAAATGCATTTGCCTGAAAAGAGCCGAGCTGAAAATGGATCAATGCCACCAGTGCAACATCTTTAAGTGCAGGCGAGGGCGGACGGGGTGAGGACGAGTTTATGGGTGCAATTAAAGCACGTGCCCCCCCCCCACACACACACACACACCACACTATGTTTGCAGTTGACTAATTAACTGATCACACTTTATATTATAATCCCTGTCAGAGTCTCTTTACTTAATCAGTTCATCACTTGGCATGAGCAGAACAAAAGACGACCACATGTAAGAGCGTGACCTTGCTGTGAGGAGAGCAGAATATTTTGATCTGTGCCTTTAAACCAGTCAAGTCCACTTACACACAGATCTCTCTCTCTCTCTCTCTGTATATGTGTATATATATATTTATATAAATATATATATCGAGAGAGAGTGAGAGTAGTTTGATTTGTTTGTGTGTTTGTTGCTGGAGAGTTTGCTGCAGCCGCTAACCTCCTTCTGTCAGAACCAGCCTGAAGAGATTAGCTGTGCGAGTGTGTGTCGTTTCCCCTTGCGGAGCCCGTCCCCAGTCCATCACAGTCCCAGCTGTGGTCCGAGCCCGAGAGGATGAGGGGAGGAGGATGAAGAAGAAGAAAAAGAAGAAGTGGGGGCTGATCAGTGAGGATGAGAAGGGGGTGTTGAAGTCATAGAAAACTGTGGCCGTGATTGCAGTAATCCTGTTATCTCTCCTGCTAAAGCCGGCCACTCTAGTGACCCGGAGACACAAATGTTAAGCTCCCTCTCTCTCTCTCTCTCTCTCTCTCTCTCTCTCTCCCTCTCTCGCTCTTTCATTCTCTCTCTCACTCCTCCCCTGCTCTATCTCACTCTCTTTAGCCGGCCTCATTGAATGCCAGGGGGTGGTCTTGGCTCTGTCTGACTCTAAATTCACAGTCTTTACACACACACACCACGGGCTATCTCGAATTCCGTCAGAACAAAAGGGGTTTTTCTCCTGCAGTACTTGAACTTCTCGCCCGTCTCATGCATCTTAATGGTTTCCGCTGCTGGAACGGGGGTCGCAGCGTGTTAGGAGGAGGGGGGGACAGAGAATTTTGGCTGTGATTGATATCTGATTTGATAAACTGATTCTAAAGCGCTGCATGGTTTTCCCCCAGAAAGAGTAAATAATACGGTCAAATTTAGCTTCTCATCAATTAGCTCACTCACGCTGTCATTTGTTAACGGGATAATGGGGCGTAAAGAGGGCTATTATTCTCCTGGTCCGGAACATATGCTGAAATCCTGCAAACACACACACACACACACACACACACACACACACACACACACACACACACACACACACACACACACACACGCTTAAGGAGTGTGTTAAATGAACTTCTGTGGAAAAGCCCCCCGTCATGTGCCCGTTGTCTGCATCAGAGACGCAGAGGGCTTTCAATTCTGCGGAGAACGCGCTGCCCCCGGTTATTAACTCACAAGACCTCGACGCTTTGATTTAGAGCCATTGTCTGACCTTCTCCGGCTGAGTAAGAGGGCCGGGCAGCATCACAAGGCTCCGGCGTGGCAGCGCAGTACAGTGAGATTACTCCGTGCACCAACACTCGGGGCGCCGCGCCCCCTCGCCTATTGTTTCTGTGAGTTTGGATGAAGAGAGTAAGCGGGTGGTGATGCAGGAGTAATCACGGGTCGAGGGGGGAGGAGGGCGGTGGGAAGGTGGAGTGTAACATCCATGCCGACGACAAGATAAGGCATCGGGCAAACATGAAAATGAGCAACACGGGGAATTCAATTCTCGCAGCTGAGCCGAAAAAGTGCTCACTCGTTGAAGGGAGGGAGGCGCATCGCGTGCATCAACAGCAGGTAGAGATTCCAAATGGATAATTAACAGCTTCCACTCCTTTATAATTGGAATCAGTGGAAGCCATTCCTGGGAAAGAGGGTCGAAAATTGAATCAGCGTTGGGCGGTTGGAAATGACTGCCATTCTCCTCCTTAATTAGATGTCTTTGTAGAAATCAGACCATAGGCGACCGTGCTGCCACGCGGTGCTCAACATATGGCCGTTATCCACACACACACATCTCCCTCCCTCCCGGAGACGCCGCCTTTTAGACGTCGTTGATTTAGCGACGTCTCTGAGACCACGTGGCACGCTGCCCCGTTTACTCGGCGCTGCCATCTTGTCCTCCCCTCCTCAGACAGATTAAAGGAACATATCTTACTTCCGAGGTCTTTTCACACGGCTAATATCTGAGGTCTGTTTCCCTCTGTTGTAATACGCGGCTCTGAATGGGAGCGCGAGGTAGCGCGTGTGAACGCCATCCAAAGTGCCGGATTAAGAACCGGTTTGGCACCAAAGCGTCAGCTCAGAAAGCGAAGTGACAGATCAGAGGAAAGCGCAGTGGATGTTATCATCCCATTCCAGATGGTCATTTGGACGGCGACAAATGGTCCAGCGAGCGAGTCCCACTGAGATTAAAATATTAAGCATGCATTTACAAATCTCCCCTGGCACCAAAACAAAAATGAAATTAAGGAGATTCGCCATACGCGAACAATGAGCCGTTGACTAATGGCTCGTCCGCTGACTTCATCACAGACCAGGTAGCTAGGAGGCCAGAGAGGCTGGAGTCTCTGCATAATGATGCAGCTGCTGGGAGCTGGGTCCACACACACACACACACACACACACACACACACACACACACACACAGATGAAGCGAGGGATCAACCTTGTAGTGACATTAAAGTCAAGTCATAGCGGCTGCGTGCAGAGACGATATCTTCCTGTCCTAAGATGTACTGCACCCCCACCTCAAGCTCACGCTGTGTCTGTCAGCCCATGTGTGTGTGTGTGTGTGTATGTGTGGGGGGCGGGGGGGGCGGGGTATGTGCGTACACACGTGTTTGTTATCTCTTCTGGACTTATTTATGATTTAGACACTGACCTTGCTTGGACCTCGTGTCCACATGGAGACTCCGCAAACTCCAGTCCCACTCTCAATCCCCCACTCCCACCGGCCATGTTTAATCACCGTTCACTCCTGGGTCACATGACCCTGCAACCAACACAGGTTTTCACTGGCTCTAATCAGCACTGATGAAAACATGTGGATCGTTAGCGTTAATGTTTTCTAGCCGTGAGCATGTAAATAATAGCAAGGTGAGGCATCCTCTCCTGATCTGAGGCAAAGAGGAGGCGGATGAGGACAGTTACCATGACAACAGAGTCACAAAGCCAATGTGGAGATGAATACAGTGTGTTGTTGTTGTCCTCCGTCTGTTTGTTGTTGTTGGTGTTTGATCATGATGTCAGACCTGATGCACAAGTGTGAAGCAAAAGCTCCACAGAGGAAGTAAACTTCTTGCTGCCATTGTGAAACCTCTTAATTACCTTTTTAGCAGGTTCATGCCAAAACAATCCCTGATTCACTTCCCGATGTTAATTTGATGTCTGGTATTAGTTCCACAATGAAACAGTATTTAAAGTTGCAGTGTGGAACACGTGACATCTTGAGGTGAAGGTACATGTTGTATCCATCACCTCACCCTCACCCTTCTGAGCATGCAGGAGAATCTATGATAGATTTCAGTTGTCATTAAAATTGTTGTTTAGTGTGTCCACTCCGGGCTACTGTAAAAAACATGGCAGCCCCCAGAGGACCTGCTCCTCATGCAAATATACATGAACGGGCTCATTGAAGGGTAGTGGAGAATGGATAATACATTTAGGTGAGTATAAATTCATGAAAATGTCAGTATTTAATTGTTTTGTAATATTTTTAGTAGCGACAAAAATGACCAGAATCTTACACACTGCTACCTTGACTTTTATTTTGGAAAGCCGCTTGAAATCTAACTTCAACAAACTTCCTGGTTTATTCTGCCAAGATCCATGAATTAGTCAGTGAGATAAATAAGAATATAAAAATACTGTCTTATGTGACACTGTTAAATCAAAGTTTATGGAAAATGGATATGAGACACCCACACTCCACCCGCACCACATCCCTGCACCAACTCTCATGGTAATGTGTTTGCTGATTTTATCAGACAAATAGATGCAATTGAAAACATGACCTCCTTGGCAGACGTTATAAGGATAGAGGCGAAAGTGTGTGTGTGTGTATGTGTGTGTGTGTGTGTGTGTGTGTGTGTGTGTGTGTGTGTGTGTGTGTGTGTGTGCACAGGCAAATCCTTGTTTCAGGCTGTTGTGTGTGTGAATGATGAGGTACCGGCACAGCTATGGATTGTTTTTGCACATTTTCACTCACCTCTGTGACTGTGATGCTAAATGTGTTTCCTCTCACGCCTCCCCCCCTCCTCCCCTCCTCCCCCCTCCTTCCCCCCTCGCTCCCCCCCTCCTCCTCCCTCTCTCTCTTTCTTCAGGAGGTGATGCAGATGGAACGGCAGCTCGGGGGTCGGCTGATTGACGAGCCCCATGTCCTCCTCTTCAAAGACAGCTACCACAACCTGCGCTTGTCCATCCACGACATGCCCCAGGCGCACTGGAGGAGCAAGCTGCTAGCCGGCTACCAGGTGCGCTGGGTGGCCATGGGGGGCGGGGGTGGGGGAGGGAGAGACAGGGACGGTGGTAAGGGAGTCACTCCCGATCAGAGCGGGAGCACGGAGACATAATTCAAAGTGCCGGGCTGAATCTGTCAAATTTGGGCATCAGCTGTTGCCAGGGCTTCTTACACGCATTTCATTGTTGACTTAATTTAAAATCCGTGCCGTCTGCAGTTATTCCAAATTGGCCATTCAGAGACATTTACAGGAGGAAACGTGTCTGGCAGGAGTGATTCGACCGAGTCATCAGTTTTCTTTAATGTGACTGTGGCTTTACATCGTATACTCTTCCTCAGTACCCTCACATGTAACAATGCATTACAATATGCCTGCGATTGTTGCTCACCATCACCACTGTGTCATCATCTCAAATGCACGACATGTCTGTAATGTAGTGAGGGCCAGTGAGTAGCATTTAGATGAGTGGTGAGTTTGCATGTTGCAGGTGAGTCACCCTCCAACCAAGCCTGCCCTTTCCTTCCACACATGACGGACCTATAGCAGCCATATGTCGCCGTGTAGTATAGTTTAGTTTGTCCTTCCTGTGCTATTGTCAACAACATGGTTGGACTCTTTCTCTGAACAATTATGAGGGATCATTTCTAGGGAATGAAAACCACTCATACATACAAATTATTATACATTTCTAACATATCCATAGAAATTATTTCAAATCTTACATACTGGAACTTTAAAATTGATCATTTACTGCGCTTTGATAATGACCTTTACATATTCGGTCTGTTGAGGTATTCAAGACAGTCGTGTGGGAGATTTGTTTTATCTATTTTAAAATGAGGTCATAGTGCTCGCAGGGTATCAAGACCATGATAGATTGCACTTCCTCTTGTTCCTGACCACTTTAAAGGTGCAGTGTGTAACATTTAGTACATTTATGACACTTCTACCTGCAGAAATAGAATTACAAAACAATTACATATTGACATTTGTCCGAATATATGATAACCTCAATGTACGACTTGCTTTTTACATCACCCTACAATGAGCCCTTTAAATACATATTATCATCAGGAGCAGGTCCTTCCTATGCAGGCCACCATTTTTTTTTTTACAGAGTGGACATACGAACCCTCTTTTGAGCTTTAATTTGAGCCCTAAAACTGAGGGCTACCATAGGTTCTCCTGCATGCTCGAATAAGAAAGGGTGAGGTGATGGATACAACAGGCAACTTCACCAGTGGATGTCACCAAATCTTACACACTGCACCTTTAAGACAGTTTTATCCTTTACTGAGACGGACGAGAACTTCAAAAACTCATCTGCCTCAGTGTGCGAGATTTGGACGGTGGATTCACAAATTCTACTACAAAAATACAGACTTGAAATTGGTGCAGATGAGAAGTGTCCATCACTTCACACTAAACTATTTTGAGAGCGCCATCTGATTCTCACTGCAGGTTAACACACTCGGAATAGTGAGAGTGAGTAATTGAGCATGATCCGCTGTCTCTGTGCAAAGCTGTTTTAATTTTAGTCGCCTCAGAGTTTTAATTAGGTTTGTTTTGGTTTGGATTCGGTCGATCACACAAAGGAGAGTTACTCAGTGTGTGACTGCAGGACTTCCTCTGTCCAATAACTTTCCTCCGTCTGGCTCCGTGTGCAACTCAATTGTACGGCCCGACTCGACTCGGCTCGACTCCGCACTAGTTGCGTTTCCATAACGACCGAGTACCACCTCAATGTGGGCGGGGTCGTCATAGGAGGGCGTACCAGAACTCCTGTGCCGTCATATGTCTGAACATCTATCACCCTATGTTTGACACCTGGTGTGACAGTAGAATAACAGGTAAATGAATGAGTTTACCTTCACCATGGTCGTGAAGCTGCAGATGAACTGAGTTCAATGTTTCGCTGTGAAATTGCAGCAGGTTTAGAAATGGGCACAAGGTTCCATCACCACCACCACAGTGTGTGGAGTGTTTCCCTGAAAGTTCAGGTAAACAAGGTTCTGCCTTGACAAACTAATCCTGCGACACAGCTAATGTTACAGGATTAATGTGGACTAGATGGATACAGCCATCACTTCCGTAAGAAAACATGACACCCCCCTTCCCAGCCCAGCTGCGCTCACAAATAACGTAAAGCAACACGTCTGCTGCAACTGTGCTTTATATATGGCGGGTTGGAGTCTTGTGAACAAGTTGCTCTCAATGACTGATCCCGTGACGCCACGCCCTCACCAATCAGTGGCTTGTGGGAGGTTTGCGTCACCTCTCGGCCCGACTTGGCTCGCGAGGAATCTCAACCGAGCAGGTACTAAAACAGTGCCCGGTGCCAGGTCCTCAGAGAAAACGTGAAAAACCGAGTACAGTCGAGTCGAGCCGAGTCGGTACTGTGGGAAAGGGGCATAAGTCGCATGTTAGAGCCCAGGGAGCCTTTCTTCCTGTGCACGCACCCCTGTGGATTAGAGGGAGCGTGCTTTTTGCACAGGAGGCGTATACATGCGCATATATTGAGAGGCTGTGTGTGTGTGTGTGTGTGTGTGTGTATGCACCCTAACCCAACACCGCAAGCTGATTGATTATCTGAGCTACCAGCGCTCTCAAAGGGAGCACAGATGAAATATGGAGCAGTATGTAAATGTATGTGGAACTTCACAACCTGAATCCTGGACCCTCTCCTCAAGCCCCCCCCCCCCCCCCCCCCCCCCCCCCCCCCCCCCTCCACCCCGGACCCCCCCCCCACCCCCCCCCCCCCACCCCCCCCCCCCCGCACCTGCCAGGTCCGCGGCACGGCAGCAGACACGGGAGCCGTTCAAAGCGAACGAGAAAACGTTCTGGCTGTAACTGTGTAAGCGCCAGGTCCCCAAAGAGCACACGGGGCTGTGCCAAGCAAGCAGTGGCAGCAACAATGCACCCAGTACAGAGGCTTATTACTCTGGACTGTGCCTGTTCATTTGGAAGTGTTATTCCCCTCTCAGCAGTGTGGTCAGAAAAGGCCTTTAGTCTCCCCGGGGCCCCATGAAGACGTTGGCGAGCTCTCGCCCAGCTCCCTCCGCCACAAGTCCGGCTGGGTAACAGTGCCCCCGTTTGGTGGGCAGACGGAACTGCGGGCCCCCCACTCCACTCCAGTTCTTGTCAGGTGTTTAACCAAGAGTAAAGCGAGGAGTTAGTGTGCCGTTTTTATTTTTATTTTTTTCTTTCTCGGAGTTACCTGTCGGCTTCTCTTGAGATATGCAAACAAGACGTGCATATGTGAGAGAGAGTGAGATGCAGAGGTTGTCAAACACTGTAGGAGCCGTTTACCAGGCTTGAGTCTCGAGCTGTACAGCGCTGGTGCTCAGAACTATCTATGCATGAATTGGAAGCAGGGCCTGTGATGTTGCAGTTTGTAAACTATGCACATCATTTGTAGCGGCGCGTTCCTGCAGCGAGAGGCTGAATCAAGCAAAACATCGATTTCACCCATCGCTTTGCCGCACGTTCCCAGGCAGCAACATACTTTGTCAATAACAGCCCGTTATTTCCCCCAGAACCTCCCTCCAAGTGTTGTCAGTCTGCCACCTCAGATATTTTTAAACCGCTCTCACCTCGCGACGACAGCCCGTGTCAGGGTAATTAATGATCTCAGTGTACTCCAGGCAGGCGGTGCTGTTAGAGCCGCGCTCTCCACACACGCCGCCGACTGCGCCGCCGAGTTCACCATTTGTGCGTGCGGCTCGTCTCTCTCCCTCTCCTCCCACAGGAGATCCCGTTCTACCACATCTGGAACGGCTCCCAGCGGTACCTGCACTGCACCTTCACACTGGAGCGGCTCAGCCTCGGCACCTGCGAGCTCACCTGCCAGCTGTGCGTGTGGCAGGTGGAAGGGGAGGGGCAGAGCTTCAGCCTCAACTTCAACATTGCCAAGGTAAGGCTCGGCGCAAGCGCTCGAAAGTCTGTAAGTGATCACGCGGCAGACATTAGTCAGCGCTTTGGCAAACGAGCTGTTACTGTGCGCTGAGTGCTGTGCAGGGGGGAGAAACGGTGGGTTGTCATGGTTTCCGCTCCCCGACAGGACACCCGAGCCGTGGACTCCGAGTTTCTGTTGATGGACAGTAACAGCACAGCTCTGGCGGGGCCCAGCGCCTTTCAGATCCCGTACCTCATCAGGCAGAAGATCTGCAGCAGCCTGGATGCTCCCTGTCCCAACGGAGCCGACTGGAGAATGCTAGCGCAAAGACTTAAACTCGAGAGGTAAATACGGACTCACTGCACACAGCCACAACGCGCCGCCTCACCTTATCTCTGATTGGAGCACACCGGAGCAGACGTGCGCCGCAGCTACAAAGCCCGGGGGGGAATAGAGGTTGTTGTATTTGTATGAACCACTTCAGGGCCTGTTCTGCTCCCCAGTGTTCCTAATGTTGTGGTCTCTGGTCCGGTGCTGATGGGCTGGAGAAATGTAATGTATAAGTGAGACCTCCTCAAACAGCTCTACCATATAGCGCGTACTAACACTTTTGCACATGTGCCGGACACCGTGCTCATAAACCTATTGAGGTCTATTGAATAGAGTGGAGAGAGACTGTTTCGTGTTCATCCTATCTGGTTTATCTACAGCGAAGGTTTATGGTCATTGTTTGTCATGATGTTTAAGGTAATTACAGTCATACATTTCGTGTCAACTATGTCTGACATCTGTTTTCCAGTGGCACCCAATTCAGAGCTTTCCAAAATAAAAGCTCTGTCTCAACTTGGTGTAAAGCACTGCCGTGATAAAATGGATGTAATGTTTTTTTTAGTTGTTTGCATGAATGCCTGACCCAGTGAAGTAGATCAGATCAGATCTTACAGCCTACCAGTTGCTGACCACCGCTTTGGTCTATCAGAGGATGTTAGAGAAGACATGTTGAACTCACCTTGACCCACAGCAGATCACTTGTCGCCCGTTCCATTGCACGTCTGTGTCCGTCCTGGAAGGGAGAACCTGTGTGTGTTACTCCCAAAGGTTTCTTCATTTTAGCTGCTAAAAGGATTGTTCGGTAGTGTTTCCTCACCTTGGTGCAGGGTGTAATGCTGCTCATTCCCCTGGGAGACAGTGGTGTGTGAGACTCAGCTGTGCAAATGATCTGTGAATGCATTTGAATTCAAATAATATTGAATACATCCTTTGTATATCCTCATACAGCCCAATTGAACTTTAAGTGAACCAGAGCATTAAAACCATAGCTGAACACTGCTTCATCAACCTCCCACATCAAACCACACACACGCACACACACACACACACACACACACACACAGACACACACACACACACTCTTCTTCTACTTGTCTCCAACTCACCAATTCCAAGGGACACGGGCTCCCCCTAGTGTCCTGGCATAGTGAGTGCATGTCCATAAACCAACATCTGAACATCCTGGTTATTGGAAACCTCTGTCGGGCCGGTTCCAGTCCTGGTGTGACAGTAGAATAACAGGTAGATGAATGAGTTTACCTTCACCATGATCGTGAAGCTGCAGATGAACTGAGTTCAACGTTTCGCTGTGAAATTGCAGCGGGTTTAGAAATGGGCACAAGGTTCCATCACCACCACCACAGTGTGTGGAGTGTTTCCCTGAAAGTTCAGGTAAACAAGGTTCTGCCTTGACAAACTAATCCTGCGACACAGCTAATGTTACAGGATTAATGTGGACTAGATGGATACAGCCATCACTTCCGTAAGAAAACATGACCCCCCCCCTCCACTTCAGGTAAGCAGCTTAGACTCTGCTGCTGCTGAACTCGTATCTGCTGCATTCTGCTTTGCAGCTGTAATTGGAAAGGTAGCGAGCGAGTGGGCGAGCCGCCCGTCAGCGCTGACGATAGATGAAATGACGTTGGACGTGTGCCGACCTCGCTAACTGTACTTTATCACCGCCGCACCTGTAACAGACAGCAACCGCGCATCGATCCTTTATCCTCCGATTTAATTTTGTACCCGGTAATGGAATCAAATAGCTGCACTTAATTTGTCCAATCAAGTTTATTTACCCAAATTAATCACAAATTGAATTGAGTTTAATTAGCAATTGTTTTGCTCGACATAATCAATTCTCATTCAGGCCTCGGGAAGGGACAAGTGCTTTGTTGTCTGATCCGTCCTCAACAACGCGTTGTGTTGCATTTTGGCGGCGGCGGCGGCTGCCTGGCTTTTCAGTCACGCCGTTTGTCTCCGTTTGTCTCTGTGTGGCTAAAGTGTCCAGAGCGAGCGGAATGGGACCAATCAATAAAACTTTAAAAAATGCCAAGAACCTTTTATTTGATCTTTCTCTCCCGAGGCGCGGCGCCGTACAAGATAAGCTGGTGTTTCACACGGCGAGGTGAATAAGCAGGGCTGACACGTCGCCGACGCTAAGCTCTGTCTTTCTTTATCTGAATAATGACACAGAGCTTCATTCCCACACAATTTCTTCGACCAACACTTCCTTTGTTATGCTCTCTCGACGCAGCGTGAAGGCTGTGTGTGTTGTGTGTGTGTGTGTGTGTGTGTGCGTGCGCGCTCTATAAAATCCAATTGACTCAAAAATAGCCGAGTGACAGTGTTGCCTGCACCGGCGGAGCAGCCGCATGTTTCTAACCATCACAGAATGCTCCACTAGGCAAACAGGAGATGGGGGGAAGTAATGGACGCAGCGTGACCTTTGTCAAGGTGAAAGGGACTTATGGTGCTTTTTGGGCTCACCCCTCCCACACAGCCACACACTCACAAACACACCACCACCACCGTCATTCTCCTTTTATTTCCACTTTCTCGTGTGTGTGTGTGTGTGTGTGCGGCAACAACAGCCGAAGCCCCAGACATTTGAAGAACAGGAAAAGGCCATTAAATCAAACAAGCGTCTTCGGGTGCCGTGGAGATCAGGTCCCACTCAACATCAAATATACAGCCGGCCGGGGCCGGCGCTTTGTTGTCATTGATTGGGTGTGATCGCAAAAGGTTCCCGCTCCTACAAACGGGGAAAGGTCACTTCCGACTTAGCCGTGAAAGAGCGAATAGGATTTGTTGTGTGGGATTTAAGGGCAATTTCAGCATCAAATGAAGAGGAATGAGGCTTATGGTGTTACGGCATCAAATGAAAATTGCTGTAGATTCTTGTATTTGATGGCGGCTTGAAGAGTCGGACCGTGCAGTTATACCCCGGTGCTCCAACACGGCCAATCAGGACGCCGAGCTGTGACACAATCAAAGTTGACATTGACAGAGTTACAGGAAGCAGAAGGAAAATGAGGAAATGGCCGAGGAGGTTTTTCCTGTCGATGGAGAGAAAATGTGCGGCTGTCCGTGTTGATTTTGTGCAAAAAATCTCATGGACTTTTCACTGAAGGAACCAGCTCCACGAGAGCTTCCTGGTTGGCCGATTATTGTTACGTCATCAGTTCAACACTGTCTCACCTCCACACTCTCACATCCAACCGTCACCTGCACTAGCTCATTTTGTACATTGCTGTTTTGCATAAAAAAACACTTTTTTTTACTCATTAAAGGTGTAGTGTGTGAGATTTGGTGACATCTAGTGGTGAAGTTGCATTTTATATCCATCCTCACCCTTCTGAACATGCAGGAGAATATTAAATATATATATTTTATAATATTGAAACTTAGTAAGTGTGTCCACTCTGGGCTACTGTAAAAACATGGCGGCCCCCGTAGAGAGGACCCGCTCCCCATGTAAATATACATGAAAGGGCTCATTTAAGGGTAATGGAAAAGAATAAAACATTTAAGTGAATACAAATTCACGATAATGTCAGTATGTAATTGTTTTGTAATGATTTTTAGAACTGACAAAAATGACCAAAATCTTACACACTGCACCTTTAATGTATTGGTCAATATTCGTACAGTATTCGCACAGACTCTTCTTCATCCCTCCAACTCACCATTTCCAAGTTGCATGCGCTCCCCCTAGTTCCTGGCATAGTAATAAACCAACATCAGAACATCTTTGTGATTGGACCGCCTGGCGGGCCGGTTCTGGCCCACTGGCCATATGTTTGACACCCTTGGTATAACAGGGAAATAACGAGCATCAAATGAAAATTGCTGTAGATTCTTGTGTTTGAAGAGTCGGTGCACTTTTACCTCGGCGCTCCAACACGGCGAATCAGAACGCCGAGCTGTAACACGATCAAAGTTGACATTGGCTGAGTTACAGGAAGCAGAAGGAAAATGAAGTAACGGCTGAGTAGGTTTTTCCTGTCGATGGAGAGAAAACGTGCGGCTGTCCGTGTTGATTTTGTGCGGTGCCTCGGTTTGATTCGATCCGAAATGTGCCCTGACTGTTATTTCTGTCTCTGTTCCTCCTCCTCTCCACAGACACATGAGTTTCTTTGCATCCAAAGCGAGCCCGACCTCTGTGATCCTGGACCTGTGGGAGGCGCAGCATTTCCACAGCGGCAACATCAACCAGCTGGCCGCCGTCATGGCCGACATTGGCAAACAGGAAGCCATGATATTCCTGGTGTCTGACGGCGAGTGCTAACCCAGAAAGCAGAGAAAGAGAGACTGGAGCAGAGAGGGAGGGGGGGGGGCGGGTACACAACAACAACGATAACAACAACACACAGAAAATGAACAGAGCTGTCCCTGTGTCCCCTTGTCTTCACTTTAGAAGATGGCAAACGGTCTGTGATGGACACATCCCTGTTTCCCTTTGAGTCTGGAGGTGACGGAACACACGAGGGGAGGGGTGGTGGAGAGGGGGTGGGGGGGCGAGGGATTCGAACTCATGAGCTCAGTCAACAAAATACCCTTTATTTTTCCATCAAACCCAAAAATCCTCACATCACCGCAAATTAACTCCACGCCTTTCTCACGAGGAGCAATATGCAAACATGATGCTGAGTCAGCAAATTCAACGGATCGCATAATCCAAAAAAAAACTAAAAACTAAAAAAAAGTCGAGACAAGTCATTTCAGGTTCCAGATATGCAATTGGGCAGGTTTGTCATCGTCTGACATCGTCTCACACAGAGAGGTCATCAGGGTCCGTGAACGTCCCCCTCCTGTCCACACACACACATACACACACACACACACACACACACACACACATACACTCTCACTGTACAGACAGACCATGTGGTGTTATGTGAACACACTCACCCTCACACAGAGGCGGCTTGTAGCACATCCTGGACTCGCAGGTTTAAAAAAGATTGTACGTCAAAGCACCGCAACCTGTCTCATCTTGTTTGTGTGTTGTTTTTTATTTTTTTACTTTTTTCAGTGCAGCCGGTATCACTACTGTGAATATAACATCTTGACATCTTGATACAGCGAGACGCTTCACAGCCTTCCCGCTTCTGAATCGATAAATGTGGGGTTCGGCTTCTTTTGAACTTTTTGAAAGGAGCAGTGAGTAATATCTTGACTAAAAGTCATATTTCAGAAGCCATTTCTATTTAAAGCCTGCGCTTTCTGACCCGACCTTTTTGAAAAGTCTTTTGTTTTCCCTCAATTCCAACAGCTAATGAAAGAGCCAAGAGGCAATCCAGCTGCACACACACACACACACACACACACACTCACACACACACTCACTCTGTACATGTGGGCACTGATTGCCTTGAAAACTCATTTCCAAAATGACATTTGATTACATTAATTCTGCAGCCGGAAACATAAACATAAAAATGCAGCCACCAGGGTTATTATTGTTATTATTATTATTATTATTATTATTATTATTATTGTTATTATTATTATTATTATTATTATTATTATTATTATTATTATTATTATCCCACAAAAACGTAGAAAACGCTGATTGTGCATTTTTTTATAATTGACGAGGCCACGTCGCACCTTGAAACACCTGTCTGACACTAAAGAGGCTTTGAAGTGGGGCGGCGTTTTCCATTCATTCATCTCATTCATAGAGTGCTGCTCATTGAGCCCTGCTCCGTGGATGTAGGTCAGAATTCCAACATGTCATCTGATGTATGTCACTTCGTTTCCCATCCTCCGTGTTTTTTATAGTACACGTGTGATCTGAACGTCAGGCGTTAACACATGGGGGATGGACTTGGCAACAAAACAGCCTTTTGAGAGGCAACGCAACTCGTCATAATGTGAGAGTGAAGGTATAAATAAAGTCATGATACCACAAGAAGAAAGTTGGGATTTTACACATTTTGATTCAAAAAAAGAAAAAAGAAAAAAAAAAGGTAGAGTGAGTCCTAAAATGAGGAACTAGGTTAACGTGCTAACACTTTCATCTTAAAGGTGCAGTGTGTAGGGTTTAGTGAGATCCAGGGATGGAGTAGAATATGCAGCTAATTGTCGCACTTCGTCGTCAGCAGTGATCAAAGTGTTGTCACAGTGAGTCACACGCCTCCACATTCTCTGAGTATTGTGAACGTGTGTTTGCTGCAGAGATCATTTGTAGCCATCGTCCAAAATCCCATTGACTTTTCACCGAGGGAACCGGCACCATGAGCACTTCCTGGTTGTCTGATGATTCTAACGTGGTCTCCTCATCACCCTCATCACCTTCATTAGCTTATTTTATACGTTGCTCCTTTGCATAGAGGATAATTATAGACTTTTCTCATCATTAATGGATCTGTCAACATTCACACAGTATATCTGAGCTCCACTGGATCAGTAATTACACTTGGAAAAAAAAGGCATCAGCGGTCCCAGATTAGCCATAATAGTTTCTCCGTCTGCCTCAGGGTTGCATGTGAACTTGTGTGTGTTTTCGAGGTCGTAAAAAGAAAGCCCCACCTTTGCCCCGCCCCCTCCCTCACTTAATTAAACCCCCCCCCCCCCATCTAGCCCCCCCCCCCCCCCCCCCCCCCGCCCACCCCCCCACCGGCTCCTGCCTGTCACACCGAAGCGAGGCTTCGTCTATGATTGTCAGAGATGTTTGGAATGTAGATTTGTGTTTGTCCCTCACAGCGGGAGAGGCGGAGAGTTCTCCACTTTGTAGAAGTTCCCCTTGATTCCCCGGCATTTCTGCACCTGCCGAATCCTTAAGCGTCTCCTTTGATCTCATCAAACACGCCTCTCCTCGAACCCACGACACTTTTTTTTACAAATCGAGCAAAACGTTCCTCTTCTCTCCGATGTTGATTTCAGAGCCCCTCTCGGTTGGAATTGTGATACCACCTCGAGTCTTTTCATGTGGAAGCGCATCATAGTCACGTGGGATATGTAAATACTTTTTCTATAGCAGCCGCGCGCTGTCACTTTGCATACTGTATATCAGCAGAGTTGGTAACCAAAGTTTTCTGAGTACGGTTCGAGGCCACCGCATCTTCACGCCATCGTGTCCGCCCACCGTCCTTTGAACCCTCAGCCTCCGTAGAACAGCTCATTTCGTCCGTCCGTTCGTTTCGATGACGCTGTTTCGCTCAAGCGGTGACGTGTGTGTCCGTTTATTTCACCACTTTGTAAAGAAATGTAAATTATATTTTAATATAAAGCCACACAAAAAAAAGAGACACTTAACTGGCGCAGCATTTGTCAAGTCTAAACCGTGACGTGTTTGCCTATATACTGTTCTTTGGCGATCTAGCAGTGAAGACTTTTTGCAGTGTTAAGGGTTTTAGAGACTGTTTTGCAGGAGTTTCTACTCGCATTCCGTCCGTCCTGACATCGCATTCGTCTTTATCTCTTTATAGTTTCTCCAAAGTGTGAGCATTTACACACGAGGTGGTTCGCTTATCAGACCACCGGCTGTGACTGGACCGCGTGAAGGAGGGGGAGAGAGAGAGAGAGAGTCTGTTGGACACTGACAGGCCGCTGTTGACACAGCATGTTTGGATGAGTCATGGCAGTTGTACATTCTGTGTGAAATGTTATCACCCCTGTTCTTGTCTTGGATATGTCGTCTAAGCACATTTCCAGTAATGTAATTTACCAGCCACCGTCCCGGTTCCCGCATCTATCTTCACATCTGGGTTGTCCGACAAATCTGCAATTACTGCGTGTGTGTGCGTGCGTGCGTGTGTGTGTGTGCGTGTGTGTGTGAGCGTGTGTGTGTGAGATGAATACATGATGAAACCAAGACTTCATTGTTCTGTAACACACACTTTGTTCAATCATTTCACATCTGTGTTATAAGGAGGAAAACATCATCTACTTTTGTGAAACACTCATTCAGTGTCAAGGACGTGTGTGTGTGTGTGTGTGTGTGTGTGCGCGCGCGTGTGTGTGTTCCCCCCGTGTCACTGAATGAGCTGGTTCCTTATTTGGAAATGAAGAACATAAGACGTCCGTACTTGTGAATGGTTTTTCTATTTGGTTCCTCGATGTTCCTTGCCTTTCTGCAAGTCAAAAATGCTGTATTTATTACATGCCACAGCGCTTATGCAATTGTATAATCCTTTGATCATTTTTTTCATTCTTTTTCTTTCTATTTTTTCTCCCCGTATCGTCGGTGTAAATTGTCGTCAGAACTTTTGTGGCAATGGAAAAACTTCTGCTGAGGGAGCGTTTCTGTACTTTTTTGGACAATGATATGGATTTGTGGGTAGAATTTTGGAAATTCGTTTCTAAGTGCTTTCAAGTATTTACTTGGCCTTATGTATATATATATCTATCTATGACATTTCAGAAAGGTATGTATAGTAATTCAACCTGAAATTGTTGTAAATAAATTATATATTGTTAAATGAAGGACTGGATCTGTTTGCTTGAACAAATGAAAACGACAATTGGGCTGCAAAGTAAATAACTTTGAAACATCAAAATGAAGAATTACAAATTTAACGCAACATGGTTGTGTGTAACTTTTCTCCGAGTGAGTGAATAATGTGTCAGAGATTCAGTGAGAGGCGAAGTGAACCTGTGGCAGGAAGAGTTCAAAGAAAAGTGTCTTGAAGAGACTGAGGCCTGTCAGTTAAAAGCCACACATTGGTATATATATATAAGAAGTGATTAAAATATTGTACGACATAAGGCGTCCAAAATGTGATAAAAATGGCATAATGTAGTATGTTGTCCAAATCTTAGAAAAATCGGTATTGAATAGTATGTCATCCAAATTTTCATTTAAAAAAACGGCATAGTATAGTCTGTCCTCAAATATATGATTTTAAAAAATGGCATAGTATAGTATGTCGTCAAATATATGATTTTTTTAAATGGCATAGTATAGTATGTCATCCAAAATTGTATATAAAAAAATGGCATAGTATAGTATGTCGTCAAATATTCTATTTTAAAAATGGCATAATATAGCACGTTGTCAAATATTCTATTTTTAGAAATGGTATAGTATAGTATGTCGTCTAAATTTTGATTTAAAAAATGGCATAGTATAGTATGTCATCAATGATGTGATTTAAAAATGGCATAGTATAGTATGTCGTCAAATATTTGATATAAAAAATGGCATAGTATAGTATGTTGTCAAATATTCTATTTAAAAAAATAGCATTGTACAGTATGTTGTCAAATATTCTATTTTTTAAAATGGCATAGTATAGTATGTCGTCCAAAATTGTACATGAAAAATGGCATATCGTCTAAATTTTGATTTAAAAAAATGGCAAAGTATAGCATATTGTCAAATATTCTATTTTAAAAATGGCATAGTATAGTATGTCTTCAAATATATGATTTTTAAAAATGGTATAGTATAGTATGTTGTCAAATATATGATTTTAAAAAATGGCATAGTATAGTATGTCGTCTAAAATGTATTTAAAAAATGACATAGTATAGTATGTCGTCCGACATTAGGACAGTATGTCGTGATGGTGGATGAAGGGGATGATGCCAAGGTGCTGATGAGGAAGAGGAGGCTGGCGATGACTGTGACAGTGGCTCCAGGTCTGAGGATGGATCTGGGGTGGTGCTGTGTTCCTGTCTCCAGCTGTGACTGATCTGGGTCCAGGTCCTGGATCATGGTGATGAATCCTGAGACCCCGAGATCAAGCTGTATGTACATTTACTCACCCTGTGAAGACTGTGAGACCAACTGTGATTTGTGAATGTGGGCTATCTAAACACATTGTTCTTTTCTTTTATTTCATTTGAAAACATGTCAGAATATCATAATGTGGTCAGGTGTCCAAAATATGAAGAGTCAAATGCATGGCTGGGTTTCAAGACTCTATACATGGAGGGAAAATAGACATTTAATTTAATCCATTTTGTTAATTCTTTATCTGACGTATTAAATGTTTTGTGATTTGATACTGTCAGTCTATATACTAAAGTCTTAACTTTAACTTTTTAACTTTGTTAAGGATAAGCCTCTGATTTTGTGGTTTTGAGTCATTTGCCTCATAAAAGATCTTTGTAACTCAGCTAATGGCAAAAGTAACTTCAGTGATGATTAAATGCCTCATGTGATCATGAAGACACTTATGTTTACATTTCAAATTCATATTATCTCAGCATCTGGAGCATGTGCACAATGAAGTACGTATGTGTCGCTGTTATACAAAAACACATGGAAACAGGAAGAAAAACATTGGTGGACATCAAATAAAAGAGGGATGGCGTCGCCACAGAAACACACCGGGCGCTGAATACTACCCTTTTTATTTGAAACTACAAAAAACAGCAAACACTTACAGGCCATTTTTGAAGCAACATAAATACATATTCAACAACAGCTGGAAAGAACTCAGAGAGAGAGTCACAACAGGACGGTCACACACTTTCTTAGTATTAAAACGTCTGACACTTGGTGGTTTCCAGGCTGCGACACGCCTCTTTACCTCAGAACAAGATATCAGCCGTGCCCCCGTCTCCCACACACTCAATGAAGGATCATTATACGTCTCAAATTACATCCATAACCTGCAGTTCACGCTCTGATTAGCCAGAGCTAAAGTGATAAGTTCAGCAGTTAGAGCTTCTGTGAAGAGGCCCGGTCAAGCAGACATGGGACACCCCCCCCTCTGTTTCTGCTCCACTGGACCCCCATTATGATAATAGGCACAGTGGTGAGAGTGGGCGAGTGGGCCGAGGGTCCTGTACCACCGTCTCTCCATGTTTTGCAGAGTTGGGTCGTTACTGCGATACGTGACATCATTAGAGGCTCAATGACTCCTCCAAGTCGCAAGACGCCGCCGACGCACTTCAGACGGAACAAGGACACGATCAGACGGGGAAATCTCGGTGAACTCCTGCTGCACTTGGTGACCCCCCCCACACACACACACACACACATGTTCCGGTCTGTATATGACAGGGCTTTGACGTCAAAAAAGGTGGTGCCATGATACGAAAACAATTCCCTCGACTACTTCCAGTTGCACACCGCAGCGTTTGGCTTTACAGGCAGTGGCATTTGAAGGGTCTGGCTAATGTAAGAGCAGGTGAAGCTGGCGCCGAGCCTTGAAATGTAGAGAGAGAGCGTCTGCAGGAGAGAGAAGTGGACTGGACTTTAACAAGGTGTGGTGGAGGGGAGACGTACAGAGGGAGAGTAGGAAGGAGACAGGGGGAAAGGGAGAGAGAGAGAGAGAGAGAGAGAGAGAGAGAGAGAGAGAGAGAGAGAGAGAGAGAGAGAGAGAGAGAGAGAGAGAGAGAGAGAGAGAGAGCGCGCGTTCCTTCCTCTGAAGATGGAGCTTGATCTCTCACACGGGAGCGAAGGCATGGCCTTTGCACAGGGGCTTATCCTTCTTGGAGTAGAACGTCTTCCCCTCCAGGTTGATTTGGCAGAGCTTTAAAAAGATGAAAGGAGACAGACACGTGAGCGGACGGGTTGGAAAAGCAGGGCAGGTATCAGCGCCTCACACTGCCCACTCCTCTTACTCCGGCCCAAACAGTGTCCACGTGTTGTTCAGCTGACAGAGTGTGGAGGGATGTGGAGAGGGTGATGGAGTGCAGGTGATGGGTTAAAGGAGAGAGAGACAAAGCAGGGGTGAAAGCGCCCCGGTCCAGGGGCAGATTCTTTTTCAGGTGGTTCTGGGCAGAGAGAGTTGAGGGGGCAAAGGGAGAGGGGGAGAGAGAGAGGGAGAGAGAGAGAGAGAGAGAGAGAGAGAGAGACCCACAGGGAGCTGTATCAATCAAGATGACTTACAGCACAGACGAAGCACGTATCGTGCCAGCTGTAGCCCAAGGCCTCCAGAAACCGATCCCCTGCATCAATCTTAAAGTCACAGCCATGGCATTTGGTGCCAAACATCTTCTCATAGTCTGTGGAGGGAGAGGGGGGGGAGAGATAAGTATGGAGAGAGAGAGTGAAAGATAGACAGAAAAGAGAAAGAAAGAGAGAAACAGATGGACAGAGAGAAAGAGAAAGAGAGAAAGAGAAAGAAAGGGCACACAAAGAGAAAGAAAGTGATAGAAACAGAAGGACAGAGAGAGAGAGATAGAGAAACAAAGAGCCCACAGAGAAAGAGAAAGAAAAAGAGAAAGAGAGAGAAAGAAAGAGAGAAACAGAAGGAGAGAGAGAGAGAGAGAGAGAGAATGGTGTTGGTACTGATCTGTGAGCGGCATTAGATCAGAGTAAATTCCACTGGAGTCAAATAAATTCCCAGAGCTTTTATCATCCTTAAAAATCAGGTCAAGTGTCCTCCATCACTCCTGTATCTCTGGATGTAAACATGACTTCACACTCACAGAGCCAACTGAGGCAGCGAGTGCAAAACAGGTTCCCACTACTTTCATCTCTCCAAAGAGCTCGAGGCTGTTCCTCTTGAAGCTGAGCGATGGGGCACCACACACACACACACTCACACACACACACACACACACACACACACACACACACACACACTCACACACACACACACTAACACACTCTTCAGGACCTCGACGACACCTAGAGACAGATGAAGCCAATTCTCGCCCCTCCCCTTTCCTTATGGGCCATATGATGTGTGCATGTTACTGTGCCCGCCTCCTAACACGCCAGCCTCTCCACAGAGGTGGCGTGGGATTAGGGGAGAGAGAGGAGAGAGAGAGCGCTCCAGAAACTTCAGTGGATTTGCCCGTCTCTTTCATGACAGGGTCTGTGGGGAGAGTGTCAGGTTATAATGCAGCTTCTCAAGAACGAGTGGGTGAGAGCGGCGCAATCCTCCGCCCGAAAGATGCTGAGGCTGCGGAATGTTTATCAGAGCTACAGGCATTAGTCAGAAAGCGGGGGAGAGAGGGAGAGAGAGAGAGAGAGAGCGCACGCCCCGATTCTGGCGTCGCCTCTGATTAAGCGGCGAAGCGCGTCGGGGCCTCAGAAGTGAGTGAGAAGCACGGCGCCTGGCTCAATCATTTACAGCATAATAAAAGAACACACGTCATTCATACAGTCCAATAGAGAGATGTATGAAGTAAACTGGAGCTAAATAGATTAGGGAGGATGAAAACCTCACACTTGATGATTGACCGCAGCCTGCGTCAAGAGATTCACGACGCAGGCCGGTGACAAAGCCCACAGCTCGAATACGGCCATGTTGTTTGTTATGAAAATCGTTGGATGGGAGCAATGACAATGAGCCTGCAAGGTTTTCCTTTTTTACAAGAAACTAGAGAAATGCACAAAAGACAAATGGATGGATTTTTCTGAATTTGTACCACCTCCTATTGAATTCCCATTTAAAGGCCTAGTGTGTAAGATTTACCTGAGATTATTTCAATTTCTAAAAAGTTGAGAAAAAACATAATTACGCTGATTATTCTAATATAAAGGCAGCGTGTGACTATATGATCAATAACTTTAGCAGTTTCTATAATAATCAATCTCACACTCACACACATAACGGTGTGCTGGGTGGTAGTGCATGTACCTTGAATACATGAGGTTGTGGGTTCGAATCCCAACCTCCACCCATCCACCCTCAGCTGTATGTTGCTTTGGATACATTTCAAGACTGTTCTGATTTATTTTGAGTTTAAATGAATCTTAGAGGTGCAGAAGCAAGTGAAATGATTTCCATTCATAGTGTCAAACATGGAACATAAAACAATTATGCTGTTGCTTGTTTGGGTGTTTAAATCACCCAAATGTATGAACTGTTGTTTTCATTGCACTCAAATGAGCCATTAATGGCCACCAGGGTGCATCATCATATTTCTACAGTAGCCACGAACGGACAAACGAAACAACATTTGAATAATGATAACAACAGGGGGCTTCCACAGAGTCTCCCACACACGGTAAGGTAAGGAGGTTTCATTGGACTGCAGTACACGACCTCACCACTCGAGGTCACTAAATCCTTCACACTGCGCCTTTGAACCTGCTGCTGTTTCTGTGAGCACCGTTCTCCATCCAGCTGACTTTCTTTTCTCCTCGAAAACTGAATAAATAATGTTTCTTTTTATGAGAGGCAGAAGAGTCTTCACCATGGAGACACCTTCTTTAATCTCTTTGATGAAGTCTCGGGAAAGTGCGACACATAAAAAACCTTTGTTATTAAGACTGAATGAGACAGAGACTGCGTTCTAACTAAACGTTCAGTGAAGACGGGCAGGATTATTGTTTTCTGTAAATACTTATTGCGATAACATCCTGATGCTTTTACGTTATTGCTTTACTATTATTGCATTTACAGGTGAATACTTTTGCCGGGAAAACACTGGTTTAATGGACTAAAAACAGATCAATCAAAGTAAATCTACTTTACTGGCACGTCCTACCACACACTCGACACCGCAATGAGTCTCCCTGGCATCATTTTCCTGAGACAATTCATGTGTTTGTGGCTCCAAGTCAAACTCCTCTGCACATGATACACACACAGATCACACTAATGCCGCCGCTTCTTCTTTTAACCTCGCTCTCTCTCTTTTCTCTGCACTCATTCCAGTTGTTGCACAAGAAAATTAGTCATTTTTACGGCTCGGTCTCTCACCTCGCTCGCAGTAGGGTTCGCCCTCCTCCATGTAAAAGACCTGGTTCCTGATGGGAGTCTTGCAGGCTGCACACTTGAAGCACTGAACATGGTAGGTCATCTTCAGGGCATGCATGATTTCCTGGGAGGGGGATAAAAGAGTAGCATGTATTGTAGTGGACTGTGGAGGAATTACGGCACTGAAACGGAGCCAAGTGTAAGGCGTCTCCCCACTGTTTCTGGATTTTCAGTGGCAAACGCAGCTCTTACCCCCGTGATGGTCTTTTTGCATTTGGCACAGTTGGGGGCGTATCGGTTGTCGTGGCACTTGGTGCAGTAGACGGAGCCTCTCTCTTCGAAGAAGCCGCCCTCGTCCAGGACGGCCTTACACTGACAACACAGGAACTCCTCCGGGTGCCAGGAACGCCCCAGCGCCACCAGGTACCGACCCCTGGACCACACACACACACACACACACACACACACACACAAAAACATTCAAATCAATATTAAAACCTGGGATTTCCTCTTGGAGGGTTACTACACAAGACCTTAAAAGTGTTGTTTAGACAAACTACTTTCACATAACACCTGTAAATCACGTCCAGTGAGCCACTGGAGTGGAGGTGTGTGCTGAGGTGTTTAACTGCAAACTACTTATTGTTTTGGTGTGTGCAGGACATTTCAAAACAGGAACGTTTACACACGGTAAGTTTGTAGCCCCATTAGGCAATAGCAGCATGCGGGGGGGGGGGGGTGCAAGTATATAAATCAGTGAGGAAGCGGGAGCTACAATAACGGTGAACGCAGCGCCAACGAAACCCATTAATGTGCTGAGAGCAAGGGTCTGGTGGACTGTAGTCAACAATTACAATGATGAGGGGGTTTGGCTTTCATGCTAAGTGCAGGATGGGGATGCAGAGCAATGCAATGAACGTGTGTTTGCTAATGAGCAGGTGAGAGCTGGTGGTTAACCTAATTAACATGCTAAAGTATTCGCTTGTTTTAGTAATGAATGCACTACATGGCTGTTGGGCAGGGAAGGAGGGGAAACACCAAATGACAAATCTAAGTGAGACGCACACCAGGTTTTAATAATCCACGAGGCCCCTTTCGATGTGAAACCAGCTAATACCCCCTCACTGCTGTGAGCCCTCATCAGCCATGTTTGAATGTTCCTACGGGAGACAAATATTTCCACCATATGTCAAAACATGCACCTGCAATGTGGAAGGACACAGAAGATCATCCAAAGCCCTCCATTAACCGACGTGTCGTGTTTTCATTCCTCGGGCTTTTACCTTTGCCGTTCCGTTTATCTTCGGCGGTTAACCATTTTATAAATCCATCAAAGAAAACAAATGAGAGAGGTTGAATTGGAACCCTCTTAAATTCAAGTGGCGAGTTGTGCATGCCTTTGTTGGAAAATAAATGTCTGCGCGTGCTCGTAGGAGTGAGCGGAATACAAAATAAGACTCGTGTGTTATCTGTGAAATGTGTGAAATTAGATTTAAATGATTTCAAAGCTGGCGTCATGCTCGTCTCCAGAGATAACGAGACGTCTCCTCACCGTTAATTACACTGACTGACTTCATTTGCTGCAGACATACACTCTCATCATTGTGTACATTAATAGTCTTCGCCGATGTGTCACAGGAGCAAACGCTGGACTTTATTCCAATTAAACTTGATCCATCTGTATCCTCACTACCTGATGATTTTGTTGCAGGCCCCGCACACCGGGGTCCTGCCGCCGTCCTCGGGTGCCTGCTGCGCCGCCTGCAGGATGGAACTGCGGTTCTCCATGGGCGTGGGCTGGACCGGCTGCTGGTGCTGGGTCACGACGGTGCTGGTCTTGTCCGGGCGAAAGCGATCGGCGAAATTAGGGTCGGTGACCCACGGCGGTCGACTGGAGGGACCCGAGCTGTCCGCCGCCACAGCTGCGGTCTTTGAGCCTGAGCCAGATGAACGCAGAGTGATTTGTTTTGGAATTAGGGCACTGAAGAGAAACTTGGCCGCCACTTGGAATAATTTGACAAATGGACGGGGGGGGGGGTTTATGTAATATGCATGATGTGTGTTGTGACAGTTTTGCCTGTCATGTTGCTGCCGCTGATGCTCGTGTATTGACACTTAATAGGAATCCATTAACACAACCTGTGCTGGATGCTGCTGCACTTCTTTTCATGCATCAGCAGGAGCAGAGACTCACCATCTGGTTTATCTGCTGCCTGGTTCTTGGCAGGTGAGGAAGTTGGCTCAAGGCTGTGGGGAGAAAATGACTAATTAGTCAGAGGTGCACATCTCTCTCTCTCTCTCTCTCTAACACAGACACACACATATATACATACACACATCTGTAACAATGGTGACACTGAGCATCATGTTGAATATCAGCGGCTCTCTGTTATGTTGCCACTGATTAGCTTTCGATTGAACAATAATTAACAACATCATTAACATCATCATAAGTTTAAGTAAGCGCATAAACCTCATGAGGACCTTTTCATTACAAAGAAAATGTAAATAAAGGCAGTTACATTAAAAGGTGAAGGTTTAAATGAGATGTTTACCATTCGCTTCAGCAAAAAAGATAAAAGACATCGACAGATGTTGGAATTGCTCTGGAAATGGACTGTTTGGAGAATACGCAGCAGGGACATTGTGGGACACTCATCTGAAAGTCCATTTTACACGAGAACAAGCCTTTGGAGATCAAATTCAATCATATAATTCATATTATCTGTGACGAACACGGTGTGAATCTGATATCGGTGTTTTAGTCTAATCTGAGCGATGAGAACCCCCACACATCGTCTGGGATTGATTGACGTCACTCAAGGGCAAAGTTAAAAAAGGAGACAGTCATCAGACACATTACGCTCTTCAGAGTTGAACACCGACGACTTTCACTTCCTGTGTGTGTGTGTGTGTGTGTGTGCAAAGAGAGGAATTAAAGAGTTTCTCCTCCATATGAAAGTTGTGTTACCCGCAGCAATCGTCACCATATTCAGAGAATCTTCAAACCGTGACTGAGATTGAAAAACAACTTCTGAGCCAAGTCAGTGAGCTCTGGAGGCGTCTCATCATGGGAGACAAAAAAAAGTATCACAGCGCTGTAGGCATCTATCATGTTTACATCATCAACTGTGCCATCTACAATACACTAATGAAAGTATGATGAAATCACTCCTCATTTGCGAGGGAAGAAAGAGAAAGATGTGAAATGAATTACGCAGCAGCAGCCGCCTTGTTCTATAGCAGCTCTCGCACCAGGTTCAATCTGCCTATCAATTAAAACACAACAGTAAACATGATAAAAAAAAATTTTAAAAAGTTACACTGCGGGGAGAAGTAACAAAAACACAACTGGGAGCGATCTGACACAAAACAACCTCTGCTGTTTTCACAAATACATTCGGAATAATTAAGACAATCATTTCCTGTCGTGGCAGGGAGGAGGTTGGCAGGGCAAGGACACCCAGAGAGCACGTGCTTCAGTTCGAGGCAAACAGTCTTTGCACTGCAATTTAAATAAGGTGTCGATTCCATTTGGATTGTCAGAACACTTTATATTTACATCGCATGCAGGACCTGTTTACAGAGGCAGCCATGTTGCACCATGTCTGTAAACCATTTCAATTCCTGACTCCAAAGAGGGAACCTTTCACTTTGGTGAGTACGAGTAACAATCCAATGTCATCCAATCCATTTAAAGGTGCAGTGTGGAAGGATAAGGTGAGTAATTGAGTTATTATTATTATTTTTTCATTGGCATGAATAGTTAGTCAAACTGTGAACCTTTATGTTGTAAAGCTCCCAATCTCACAAGACAAGTAGGACTCGTGTTACCGGTGGATTTTGGGACAGAAACGGAGCCTAGACTTCACTTCACTTTCACTTTGCCTCACAGACCCTGGGTCAGCTGCCCCTCCACCCGTTGCAGCCCCCCAGAGCCCCACCTAACAAATCACAAAGCAACATCCTGTTCAACCCTGCAACCTGCTGACTGCAGGTGCACCTCTGAGACGATTGTTTGGCTTCACCTCGCCCCACTCAAAGTTGCAGGTGCAAATTGGGGGAACATCGTCTACAGCTGCTTATTCCCGCCGGGAGCAGGCTGGGCTCCTGTTTTCCTGACATTTCCACTGCTATCAACATCCTCAAATCCCACCACCCCCCTCCTCCCCACCCCTCCCCTCCTCACCCCCTGCCGCTTATGCTCAGCGAGGGGCTCAGTGTTGCAGGTGCACAATTCCTGCATCACACAGAAAAGTTATTTTTTTTTTTTTTTTTGACAGCAGCTCATGGAACATTTCCGCGACATTTCCTGTTGACTCTTCGCACCCCTGATTTTAGATTCACCGATGTTTTGGATTTTTGTTGTTGTTTTTTTGTTTTTTCCCCACTTTCTCCTCTCCGGTGGGACGCATCGAGCTGTGCAATGAAGAAAGCAGAGAAGTTTGTTTGGCAGCTCGGCAGCTGGCACAGAGAGACAGAGAGAGAAGGGGTGAAGCAGCTTTTGATTCGGGTTGGAGGAAGAAGCCACTGACATGTGTCACCCTCCACGGTGAGACGGTAACTGTGATGCAAAAAGCAGCCTGATGGTGACAACTGGAGGAGAATGTCACCGTGGTGGTGCATGTCACAAAAAGAGGCTGCATGCACCACACTGCTCAGGCTTTTTAATTAACAGGTTCTTTCTGTCATTCACTTTTCTCATTGTTTACAAGGCCGATAATGAGAAGGAACACGTGCTGAGGCTGTAGTTTGTTTGACTGCTACATTTGTACACATGGTTGTGCTGCTAATTAGTCAAATCGGAGATCAAATGTGTGAAGTGGACGTTCTGCACTTAGACATCTAGAATGGACTTGGCTGCCAAGTGGACTTAGCCTTCTAAGGTGTGCGTGCCTGCAGAAATGCATCATCTTTTAGGCTCCGTATTTCATTGTTTTTGAGAAACTACAGTACATCGCTAGTGTTTAAAAACCAGGAGGTTTCTGAGGTTTCGTGGTCAATGTTGTGGTCTTAGTGAGGAAACGCATTTTCTTAAATTGTTATTTGTTACTCATATCATAAAGTATAACAAAAACCAACATCACATTTTTGTCACTTTTTTGTCAAAAAATATTACAAAACAATTTCATACTGTCATTTTCATGAATTTATAGTCACCTAAATATTTTAGTTTTATCCATTACAATGAAATGAGCTCAGGAATGTATATTCACATGAGGAGTGGTTCCACTCCGAGGGCTGCCATGTTTATAAAGTAGCCCCAAGAGGACGTACGAAACATCTTTTGAGTTTTAATGACAACTGTAGTCTAAAGGTTCTCCTGCATGTTCAGAAGGGTGAAGGTGAGGTGATGGATACTATGTGCAATTTCACCTCTAGTTGTTACCAAATTTTACAAACTATACCCTTAATGTCAACGAAAGGCTGGATTATTTGATATATCTCAGCAAAAATGAAATATTGCCAATAAAATTGACTTCATTTTCATAACATTCCAATACCCCACTGAGGTTTTTAAAACATTTCAAGTCTAAATTCTATTCTAATAATGTGTCCTGCTGCTGACCACATTCATTCATTCTTCTCACGATAACACAGAGCAGTTTTTCATTCCCTCTCCTCAGCTCACTTTGTTTTGGTTATATCCCGGTTTCATCGGCCAAGTTCCTGATCCCATGTTTCCATCACAAGCCATTAGGTTATATCACCTTGTAACTAGAAACCAGCCATTGTTTGTCTCCAGGCCACCGAGGAGCAGAGGTACTTTCTGTGCCTTATAAAGACAAGAGGTCTCTGGATGGTTCGCAGACAACATTTTCTCTACAAAGCTTTTATATCCCAGTTCAACAAATTGTTCAGTGAGAATCTTTCATCTATCAGAAATGGGCATTTGAAAAGTTTCCATACTCGGCAGTTGCTGATAACAGAATCTTTACTACTGTGACCACTCCGCTGAACTCCAGATACTATATACTGTTTTCATTAGGTTTTTAAATACTCTTTAGATATTTTATTTCAGACAATTACAACAGACCAAAGGCTGTAATTTCTCGATGTGCGCTTCATGTAGAACACAAGTGTGTGTTCATCTGTTGTTTTTATGCCCGACTACACAACAGTTTTCTCTGGGAGGCAATAAAAATAAACGGTGAACCATGATCTTTGAGAAGACACACCATTAATTCAGAACTCCACGGTTACCGGGAAAAAGCCTAGTTCGACATAATCACTTTTGTTCACTATAACAGGAAAATTGTTGTGACTCAGCAAAAAGAGAGAAAGGAAAAACAAAGGAGACAGGAGAAAAGGACAGTGAGGCAGGAGATTCTATTTTCAGATATCTTTTATATATATATTTGATGACAGCAGGAAAAAGGGTACAGATTTATCTTCCTTTTCTTTCTTAATGGTTGGAGAAGTCTATGAGACGAGGGGATCAGAAATGAAAACTCTAAAGGATGAAGGACTCGATAAATGGAAGCAGGCAGGCAGAGTTAGAGTTAGAGAGAGGGAGAGAGAGAGAGAGAGAGAGAGAGAGAGAGAGAGAGAGAGAGAGAGAGAGAGAGAGAGAGAGAGAGAGAGAGAGAGAGAGCAATCAGAAGAGAGAGTGAACCACAAAAATCAAAAGGAAAAACTAACAGAGATGTGTTTCCCACCACCGAGACCCCCTTCCCACTTTCCCACTCGTTTACACTGAGGAACGCAGTGTGACATGGAAAACAGGTCTACGGACACAGTGGTCCACCATGTTGTCAACAATCGTCAAAAATTCAGAGGGAGATCTTCCACTTAGGCTCAGTATGCAAGGATCCACTTTGGGCTTTGTCATCTAGAGGCTACGCTTCTTGTGTTTTTTTTTTGTTGCTTATTTACCCAAACTTCTTTTTTTCACCTCCATCCGAGAGGTGCATTTGTCATCTGCTATTGGACAGTCAGCTATCTTCCGTTGTCTTCGTCGCATCGTCGTTTGCAATGTGGCTATTGCTAGCAGGCTCTGGCTGGGCTCTGCATCCCACGGCGTCTGGTGGTCGCTCAGGATTTGATATTGAGGGCACGGGCAGACCTGTCGTGGTGCCAGTCTCTCAGACGGGCATAGCGGGGACTCTGAATCTCGGTGAGGAACCTTTCCCTGCCCCAAGCAACAGAGATATGAGCCAGAGATAGAGGGGGGGAAATAGATTGTGCAGAAGAGGGTGAATTGGAAAAAAAGAGAAAAGAGCAGGAGGGAGCAGAAAGTGGATTAAAGTGTACAGAAAGGTGAAACAGTATCAGAGAGATGAAACAGGGGAAGAAGCACAGATGGAAAAAGATGAGATTGCTTTCAAAGGTAAATTAAACAGGAAATGAAAGTGATAGATACATTTTTATGCTTTCATGTGAAGAGTTACATGAGAACATTAACTCACACTTTTTTTTAAACTAAATTAAAATCAATGTCGGATTCAGAGAATCTTTGCAGGGTTGTCTTACATACGCTGGTGAGTGAAGGTTTCCCACTAATTCAAGTCTTTATACTACCTGCTGATAAGATTGTTATCTATCTTATGACTGGGCCACGTGGATAAATATTGTATTAAGATAAAATGCTCGTATCAGTCAATGTCAATAATTATCCCAATAAATATCACTTTAATTGTGGTAAAGGATTTATGAGGATCTATAGCCAAAAAGTCCTGTCAAAATTGATCTCTCAAACTTTCACCATGAAAGCAAATCAGAAGAAATAAATACCAAGAGCAGGCAGTGAATGATGTCATGGTAGATTTGAAATCCAATGATGCAAATTAGAGTAAACCCAAAAACAGTGTTTGAAGCAGCAACACTGCAATGGCAAAACACAACTGCCTCAGATTTAATATTCAAGATATTATTTTCAATATGCCAAACTCCAGCATCCACACAAACACGCCAGTCCAAAAACACAAGCCACTGTTCAAACCAATGCCACTCAGGCTTTTTACCTGGACTTCCTCATGTTTTCATCATCTGGGTCCTGCACTGAGAGATCCAGGGAGACACACACATCAGCATCACGTCACACCTCTGCCTCTGTCTAAAGCAACCCACACAGTATCACTGATAGTATACATCATTTAAACTGGTGGCTGCCGCACAGATGATCAACATGTAGATGTGCAGCTGAACTGTCAGACTGATTACAGTCCTGGAGAGGTAATGCGCAGCTGTCACGTGGAGACAGCAGCCACCTCTCCACAGCTTAAAAAGATGGACCCTGGTGTTATCCAGCTTTCCCTGTGTCGCTCACTCTGATAGTGCCTATGATCACATCAGATCAAGTGCTCACTCTTTCCCTCTCTGTTGTGTCACTCTACAGGCGTCACCCT
Organism: Chascanopsetta lugubris; assembly: GCA_016785325.1. NCBI lineage: Eukaryota > Metazoa > Chordata > Actinopteri > Pleuronectiformes > Bothidae > Chascanopsetta > Chascanopsetta lugubris. Next base: position 28,174 of record JAFBJT010014908.1, on the reverse strand, counting down.
GACTTACTGAAGTCGGTGCCTGTGAGCTGGGCCAGGATGCGGAAGGAGCGGGACTGGGTGGTGCCGGTGCGGGGCTGCCAGTCCTCGGTGTCCTGGATCAGCCTCTTCTTGCTGCGGTCGTTGGGGATGAAACACGGCACATTGTCCACCCTGAGGCCGTGCCTGCACGTACACACACCCAGCAGCAGCACATGGCAGGCTAACGGTTAACACGACCCCACTGAGGGACCATCCACGCACACCAACCCCACTAATCGGGTGACCTTGAGAATTGAGGACACGCCGAACACATCATGCAACATTTCAGAGGAATGCTCAGGATCACAGTCAAGCAATAAGCCATCTAATGGACACCCATTACTTAGATTTCTCATGGGCACACTGTGGACACATAAATGGACATTAACGCATTAGAAACTATATTTATAACCGCCATTAAAATCAATGGGCAAAAGGCTGTAAGAGTTACAGCTCCTAGCTTTGATTGTAGACGACTTTTACAGCATAATAAAGCGTTTATTCTGCTAAACAACTCAAGAAGCGGCACGGAAAAATGCTTTTTCATTTCTAACACATTTTTGCAGGTGCATTGCAGCATGCATTTATCAAAAGGCAAGTAGGGAGATGAAAAAGAAGGATCTCTTTTTAACGAGCAGGCGTCTTCGTTCCGTAAATCCAATCACTGAATCTACACGCGCGCATCAGCAGTTTTCTCTTGTCATTATGAGCCTGGCCATAATAAGCTGACAAACGAGCCTGCATGCAGCTGCCCCTTACTTGGACTCTAGGTACATATCGTCATAGTAAGTAGCTTCACCCCTGTAGGACAGACCACAGATCAAACACAGAATGTTTGCAGTTAGCAGAGGAAAGTCAAAGGACAGAAGGGAGGTAAATTATTGGGGAGGGGGAGGGAGTTTTATCTTATTAGATATATAGCATGTGTGATTCTATTCATCATTTAAATCTGATTCATGAGGTTACAACAAGTCACTTAGTAGAAAACACTAAGGTTACATCCATACTACTACCTCTTTGTTTGAATACATATCTACTCTGTGCACGGGTCACCTGGCAGTTCTGGAAGTTCACATTACCAGCTATTTAATTTAATTCTAATTAAACTGGTCAGAATTGGGGGTTGACATCATAAATACAATTGTCTTATATCTGACTTCCTTTGCAATGGGACAGAAGCTCACATTAATGCATTTTTAGAAGTGTCATCAATAATGACTGTGAATGAGCTACATGGATAGTTCCTAGTTGTTTTAGAAGCTATTCTTTAACATAATGCTACTAGAGCCCTTCCACTTTTAGCAGCAAATGCTAGCACTACCGCTATCTGGTGCAGGTCAATAATGACTGTGCACGCATTAAAGCAAGAAGCCTCGTGGAACCCGATATGACAAATCTCACACGTCACATGGCCTGGTACATTTTATATTATATACATAAAGAAATGAAACAAATTTGGAAATCAAAATTGACAATCAGACTGTGTACAGACAACCCAGAAAGAGAATAGCTCAATTTAAAAAAACAAAGCCTTCGACAAACTTTCTCACCTGTGGATTGTGTCTTTTCAGTCATGACACAACCTTTGCTAATTTATTGGGTTTCTTTAGTTGAATTCTGCTAACTATTAACGTGTGGGAGATTAGAAATCATCAGAGAAATTACTGTTTACCCTGGTAACCAGAGTGCATGAAGGGTCATGTGATATGTATTTTTGAGCACAAAGCAGTCCCTTTATTTTGAGAAGGCCATTTTCGAAGAAATAGTAGTAATAAGGATGTAGCCAAACAGAGCAGTGGTGTCAAACACAAGCACTGGCTAACAATGGGCTGCGACAAAGTCACACGCTGCTTTGTTTTGTCGGAAGAAAAAGGTTGGGAAACACTATGATGGAGGATGGGATTGGTTATATAAAGGTTTGAATGACAACTTCATAAAGGCAAATAAACTGAGGGTGAAAAAAGATGAAAAGTACTAACTTGTCAAGAGCTTCCATCTGCAGAAGTGACATTCAGGAGGAGAAGACAGAGGAGGAAAAAAGGACATCAGAGTTCAGCGTTCAGTGTGAATGAGAAACAGAACACATCACCATACAGTGTGACAGGGGTTTTACAAGGCAGAAGATTAAGAAATACCACAGGATGCATTAAGAACGAGCAGGGGGTGACACGAGACATGCTGTCATTTTCAAATAGCTCAGTGAGACAGTGAGGGATGCAATTGTTTGCCTGTCAAATCATCTATTGTCACCCTTGCCCAAAATGACTCTTGAGATTTGGCACAAAATCTCCGCAGCTCCGCTCCCCTCGCCCATGTGCACAAACGCTCATCAGCATTCCCTGAACATTTGCCAAAAATATGCCTCATTGGTGTGTCTCTGCAGTTTGTCTTATTTCTCTTCAACCACAAGTACCACAGCAGCCACCTCATATGAAGTCGGAATAGGCTTCACGCGTCAGGACACATTAATCATACACATCAAACCATTGTGAGGACACCCAACAATGTCTTCATCAAACTGCCTGACACTTTTAATTAGGCTGCATTCTCCTCACAGGAGGCCGGGGGAACACGTCCGGGCCATCTGCACAGAAACTTCACTAGCATGTGAACCCTCTCGGGGGTACGCGGGTACGGCTGCTTAAATAATGCAGCACCGGGGCCGTAAAGGCTGTGTGGGAACTCAGCAGAATTTATGAGTCGGGCTAAAAACGGCAACAGTCCACATCTCACCAGTGGCGGCCGTCAGACCACCACGATGACCCAAATTACAGGAGCCAGACAGGTCTATTCCTGACGACCGTGTCGTGACATATAGAGTCCGTTTCAGGATCATTTAAAATATATCTGGACCCGTTCCTGGAATTCTGAAAAACCGAGGGGTAAAAAATAAATAACTGCAGGATAGTGCCATTTATCTTTTATATATAATTAGAGCTGCAAGAGTCGAGTTCTTGCGTGACATTAAATTAATTATTCAATAATACACAGTTGAAATTACTGCAGCTGTAAAATCATCTTTGAAGCCGAGTTACTTTTCTTAAAGCCAAGGTCAGAAGCCAAACAGATCAATGGATTTTTCAAAGAGAAACTTTTGCAGCCGCATCAAAGATTCACATTTTTCTACACTCCAGATCAAAAGTTTACCTAAGAGACTTAACATCTCTTAAAGGTGGTGAGACATATTTTAACTTGGGCCAAAAATGCATTTAAGTTACTACTTGGGTTCAAGCCATGAGGCTAGAAATGTTGCAAGATTTTCAATAATTTCTACTATGTGTGGGGGGGGGACTTTGTGGCCTGGTAATATCATAATTTCTTTAAATTCAAAATAATGTTACCTAAAATTATTTTTGACAATTATACAGGAGATAGGAATTTATATTATTAGGCCGCAATGTTACACAAGTCCTTTTTACAGTGACAGTGAAGGGACAATCTGAGGTAAGAGATATTCTGTTGCAACCTGCAGCTTCATCACTAGATGTCACATTCATACACGACACCTCTACTGGGCAAGCAAATGATCACTGTAGGTAAAGAACAAATGTTGAAAGATCAGTTCTAAAAAGGCAGATATCATTGAGAGCAATCTTTTAAAACATAGTGTGAGATGGAAAAGTTATCTATATTTACTGAAATAATTGAAAACCCTCTGCAGCGGCCAAATATGGACAAAAAAGAGAGAGTAAAGCTCATTTTACAAGGCAATAAAAACCTCGACTTATTATCTCTCAAACTAATCTGAGAAAAAACACTTTGTCATCTGATAAATTCCACTGAGGATGAAGCAGCTAAATATCCAATGGTTTGCTGGCAAATAGTTTGCTCTCATCTGTTATCTCTCTCAGAATCACTTTCTCCTTTCAAGAAAAAGACCCAGCTTTTTCACAAACACCTCTGCACTTAATCTTGACTCCTGCACCTAAGATTGACTCTTGAGCTTGTTAATTGCTTGTTATTTTGATTGCTGTGATGTTGGCACTTTCATATCTATATCGAAAAAAAACCTCTTTATCTTGACATCGCTTGTCAGCACCCGTGTCCAATGGGACTTAAAGCAGTCTCCATCCCCCATCCTATCCTGTTCCTCTTGTCTAGATCTTTGCTTGTGTTGTACGTGGCTTTGGACAAAAGGTTAATGACCTCATCCTTTTTACGTGAATTGTTCTGTGGCCGATGTCGATGATGGTACAGTATGACGGCAGGTTCATGTTAGTGCTGCTGAGACCAACAACGCAAGGTCAGAAAGAAGTTGTCATATGTTTTTCATCCTCATTGTATAATAATGAGGTTGATCACAACATTTGTTATCTTTAATTCTATCTTCCTGTTCTTTGTTCTGGCCTGTAATGCATCTTAAAGTCTGGCATATTTCTGGCAGCACACTGTGGCCGTGATTGAAGTCAGTTCTTGACGTAATGCAGTTTGGGGCATCCCAGAGGAGTTGTTTTCCCTTTAGTGTAAAACCAGAATAATGAGATGTCAAAAATACTATTAAAACCACATCAGTCATGTTGTGGTTCAGAAGGTAATAGTGTTTATTCATCCACCTACCCATTCTGTGGCTGCTGCATACTGGCACGGCCCTGCGAGCGTGGTGTGTTAAGTTTGGGCGAGTAGGCAACAGGTTTAATAGCGGGTCCTGAGTTGGCACTAACACCACCTGCTGTAAATGGTCGCGCCATCTTGTTAATGGTTGTGCTGGGGGCAAAGGAGTACTTTGGCTGAACAGAAGCCGCGGCGAGCGAGTCCTAAGAGGGTGTGGGAGAGGGAGACAATGCAGCACAGTGCACAACATGCAGTTAGACATTTCTGACACGCACGAAAAGTTCCCTCTGCTGTTGCACAATCCCGAGCGCTACCTTAAGAGAGCTTCCCACGCAGCCCAATATTTCCTCATTGCAAATGATTACTCGCTGCTGCGGGAGCCGCCATGTCAAAGCCTGCAGGTTTTTCCTCTGCACAGGAAAGAGGTGTGCTTGTACAGTGTGAACACAGCCACTCGATTTGTGTTGGCCATCAGCCAGGGACTGGCCAGAGTAATAAACTGAAAAATGTTCAAAGTGCTAAATTGTCATCTATGAGTGACATGACACACAGATGAGACTCCACACTGAGCATTATGGCCGTGGTGCAAAGGAACACCTACTAAAATGGAACATTGACTTTGTGTGAGCATTATGTTCCAGCTGCTTCCCTAAAAACAGTGTGCAGCACAAAGCAGGTGTAGTCTACTGCTTTGTGCTGCACACTGTTTTTAGGTGTTGCACAGTGCTGCTCAGACTGAATCAGCCGGATATTCCAGAGGGTTCGGCAGCGCAACTTGAACTATCTGCATTCATCTGCTATCAGGGATTGTGCAAGGCATTACAAAAAACACATAGAGACTAGAGGGAATCTTAAAAGAAGATTCACAACACACTCCATTCAGCAAACATCTCATTTAGCAACTCACTGGTGCTTAGCTAATGCACATTGCATAAACTCAGTGAGAAGCTGACAGGTGAATCAGATGGATTCTAACACGAGGCGACACGACACACTGGTGAGGTCAGTGCTGGACAATGATTAAAGGGAAGTTTCACATTTAATTACACTTCCCTGTAGTTCAGTAGCAGACCATGCAAAAAGCATCTGAGTGTCTTACCTTCTGCTCTCCACCCGCTTTGGAGGCTCTGTGGAGTGAGAAGAAGAGTAATTAGATCCATTAAATTATTCAGCAAGAAAGGTTTATATAACAGTGTGATTATCTGGTACAACAAATCACACAGATTGCAATGTTTCATTCAAAGACGTATCATCTAATTATATAATGCCTGAAAAATGCAAGCATTTGATGTTTGTAATATTTATTCAAATTCACTGAGACTGACAATGAAACCATATTCCTGAACTTAAGACTGATAACTGTAAAATGATTTCAGTTATAACTCGTGAAGTATCTGTGCAACGGTGCAGTGGTTCTGTTTCCACAACTGAATTCATTAGATACAGAATTTGTACCAAATTGTTCATCACTTTCCGAACTATGCCTGATTTTATTTTTTTATCAATTCTGCAATTTTTCTCAATGAAATCACTACAAATGTTGAATATTAAAATCACACCAAGGAGAAAAGCAAAACTGGGATCAGCCCGATTAATCTGCATGCATAGAAAAATTAAATAGTGTGTTGTACAGATCTTCTGTGTATGTAGATGTTTCTTGTTTACAAGATGTTAGTTCTGTCAGAGAGGCGGTGCTCTTTATCACGGTCTGATAAGTCAGTGTCAATCACAATAGACAGGGCTAGCTGGCCAATCAGAGCTGTTTGTGTGGGCAGGGCTAGAACTCTGCCCAGCGTTTCAGAGGGAGAAAACAAACAGGGGCTGGAGTGGTCGAGTGTACAAGGAAACTAATGCATGTTCTAGTCATCTGACACCGTCAACCTGTAATCTGTTAAATACTAAAAAATGATCTTCTTTAAGCGGCACCTTGGATCATGGCTTCCCCTCTCAAAGTTTGATGGAATCCGGTGGAGCAGTTTTTGCGTAATCTTGCTAACAAACAGGCAAGAAATAACCTCCTTGGTGGAGGTAATAACAGGAAAGTAGTAGTCAGACTTCGAACTCCACTATATAATCTTCGGACTTGTGTCTCATTGTTGTACCTCCCCTTTGAGAAAACGAATTTACAGCCACATGCTTTGACTGCACGAACAGGGTGTCTCAGTAACTGTGTTAAATGCTCCAGACAGTTTTATTAGGGGTATTGCAAACAAGCGATCAGACAAGTTTTGGACACGTCCAGCTAAACCCATTTATCAAAACCACTCACAGATGCCAGAAAGGAAGAAAACACAGTAAAAATGTCCCCTACACTTATCTATCCATTTAGCCGAGAAGTTTTTTTTTAAAGTGGCCCTGCACAGAAAACAAATCAGATTCGGGTCATGGCAGTACCTCTGTTTTCATATCAGCACATTGTTCATACAATTGGGTGGATATGTGAACATGTTTCCTTGCATCGATTGTGTTTAAATGCTGTGTAGACTCCACCACCTAAAGCCAAGTCTACGTCTGCTCGAATCTCAGCAGCTATGCTGATCAGCAGACCAAGCAAACAAACGGAATAATGTGGGGAAAGAACGAGGTCGTAGAAAGAGTAAAGTCTGCTCTTCTATCGTTAGGATCGCCCCAGTACTTTTGAAGGCCATGGACAAAGCAACAAAGGCTTGATACAGATGTATGTTTTTACATAAACCCAATTTTATCTCAATTATTTCCATTGGTGGAATTTGAATATAAAATTGTGATACATGGATATAAACTCCATGCATTTACATGAGCAGCAGATCCTGTCTGACTGAAGGTTTCCTACATGCATTTCAAGGGAATGGTGGGATGAGGGGGTATTGAGGGGGTATTCAAGTGCAACGTGAAACATCTTTCCTAAAAGTCAGTTAATCCTACAAGGGGTACTTTAAAAAAAAAAAGTCCAACACTTCAAGATTACTTGGGTAGATAATCAGCGCCAACTGGCGTCATATCGGAAACACTTGCATGAATGTAAGAGGGTGTGAAGCGTGATCTGATATCAGCCTGATATTCCCCTAATTTGCAGCTGTCCTATTAAAACACTGCAGGTGACACGGTGCACACTTCTTGGTTCTGCTCACAATACTGACACTATCGCTGTGTCTCTGCTGACTGGAGCGACAAAGCAGCTAGTTAATTAAAAAAAACTAAATATACAGCTTCACAGTACTGATGTTTTAGAAAAACAACCAGACATAAAGCACCATGTCCCCTGATCACTGTTTACATGCTCTACACAAAGCCATGACAGAGTCCCTGCAGTAGCGTTATTGTCTCGGAGCATAATCACACACAAAACAGTGCTTCCTGTGTCTGTGACAAATGAATAAGAGCATTGTCACTGCCTGGTCAAGCACTGACGGAGCAGCATTACAGACAGCAGGACTAATCCAGAGCAGAGGAGCAGAGGCACACTGACATGTCTGTGCACGTCACATTTCTGGGAAGGCAAATAAATGTGACACTCAGCACTCTGGATTGCCTCACCCCACAATTTGATGAGTCACAGTTAGATTGGGGGAGGCGTTTTGGGAATGCATATGACAGCTGTTCCATCTCCATATTTATTCTTGCAAAACCAAGTAAAAATGAGCAAACATGGGAATGATTAAGTCACCTCTGCATGGAAAAGGTCTGACCCATGCTGAAACCGAATATGAGCGCCGCTGGATTAGATCATTTCCTGCTTCATTTCATGGGTCGCTTGGTTTACATCATGCATGCTAAGGTCTGAGCTGATTACAGATAAAATGTGGAGTTTCTCTACAGGAGAGAAAAAAACTCCCACGACAGTTATCTGCATCGCACACATCACTGTTGCACTAGGAGCGCCACCTTCCAGCCTGCGATTGGTGGTCGATTTTGAACAAAATGAGGCACTACACCAAACAATGGGTACTGGGCTCATCACCGTGCAGCTGTCCACGCTCTTCACATAAAGGAAGAAGTGGACGGAGGCCAAGATAGCAGAGAATAGGGCTCTGACAATAGCTCCTCTCTGATAAGTTTTACAGGGAAAGTGTTTGCTAGTCTTGCAGTACAGCAACAATACAAGAGGCCAAGATGAAAAGAGGAGGAGACTGGGGGTGGTGATTCATTGGTGAAAGAAATTGGAAGAATCTGAAATGTTTACCAACGCTGGACTCCACAAGGAGATGAGAAATAGCAGAGGCGAACCACAGAGAGCTGGAATGGTTTGGAGGCTGTCTAGTAAAAATGTTGGTTTATTACAGGACTATCAAAATATCACACCACCCCCGAGGTGAGAGGAGATGAACCGTTACAACGTTAAATGCATTTAAGTCACTGGTGTTTAAACGCACAAAAGTAAATCTCCTTTTTGTTGGAACGGACACCGAGGGCACATCTGGCTCATGATGTCACTCTGCCCGGTTCTTATCCCATTAACCCGACTAAAGTCTCACTGCCTCTTCCTCCTGTTCACTGCTCTGTCTTCCTCAAACTCTCCACCCCTGAGCTGCTCCCTCGCTCTTTCCCTCACACTCCTTTTAAGGCATTTGGTAGGTCGGAGAATGGTGCGTGACCTCTATCTGCAGGAGAAAATATGCAACATCAGCAATATGTTTCGGCTTTGCGGGAAAATGGAGGTGCAGCTCGCTGCAAGGGAGACAGACTTTGTTTGAAAATGTTAACCTAAAATAACCCGTTCCAATGTTCAGTGATGTTTAACTACATTACAAGTGAGATTATAGTGGACTTTCCAACCTGCTCCTTCGCTTCCACCCACTTTGGCTCGCTGGCTTCTTCTTCTTCTTTTCTATCTGAACAGAACTGATCAAATAGCTTAATCTTTGCTCCTTTTGCAGAGCACATTACAAGTATTGATTTCAATACCAGCACTCCTCTGTTCACTTTCACATCAATTTCCCATCGGAGCCCTGGGTAAGCACTACTTTTTATTATCGATTTATCTTCCGATTATTTTCAGCCCACTCCAGAGTATGACAAAGAAAGCCTGGTGTCTGAGGAGCCGGTAAATGTTTGGCATTTTTTATTACAAAAATGACCGATTATTCTACTGGACATTCCTCTACTTTTCGTCCCACCCCTGTTGTGAAAAGCTTAATAAAAACATTTAATGAGGAGGAGCACCAGTTGAATTTAGTGACAGAGAAATCCTTGAAGTAAGAATGAAGGAGGAGACCCCCCCCCCCTCTCTCTCTCCCTCTCTGAATCTGAGGCCATTTCATTTTTTGGAACCTGGCTCCGTGTTCATCTGCAAAGTAATACAAAAGACATGTGGCTGCTCCAGTGCAACAAACCAAGTGAACAAAGCACATTTGTCAGGAACTTAACAGCTGAGACTCTTGGCAGGCAACTACAAAATGAATTGGAAGTGAAAATAGCTTGATTACAGCTGTGATCACAACCTCTGCACTTATGAGAATCACAGAATCAAAATGAGTCCCTCGACGTCGACTGGGCACATCTTTATTACTAAGGGAGTCGATATCTTCGTTTTTTCTGAAAGCTTCAGGCTCTCGATCGGTGATGTTCCCCTGTTTCTCTGGGAGGAGAATCTTTTCCTCCTATAATTAAACCTCTGATGAAACATTTTGGCTTGTAGTCTACGGAGATGTTTTATCAGTTAGCAATTTCTGGCAGCTGTTACACCTTCAGGTATTAAAAGCCGCCTGAATGAAGGTTATCTAGTGAGAATTAAATTAGCTGGAGCTAAATTAGAAAATAGATTTTCCTGGCATCACAAATAACGACAGGCTGTTTTATTGTGAAGGAAATGTTTCTCTAATGTCATTATAAAGTTAAGTATAATATAAAAGTTCCCATGGGCTCCTGTGTAAATGTATTACACCTGATCATAGGCCAGTGTTTCTACATGATGGCGCTCAGGCTATGGATGTGTCTCAATTCAGGGGCCACATCCTTTGAGGGATGTGTTGACTGTGAAGGTCAAACTGAAATGATTTGATGTATTTCCAGCATTTCAACAAAGTTGACCATGGCTACAAAGTTTTAATACTCAATATTGTACCATTTGACTGTGTTGAAAAAAAATAGTTATGTGTTGGAAGGAAGCATTTGAAGGAACCTTTAAAATGGGAATTTCTGCATAGCTGACCACATTTGACTTGTTCTTGTGGTCACATACAAATATGTGTGATATTTTCAGAAATGCTGTTGGTTAACTTGAACTGTCCACCGCTCCAACGCTGAGCGCTCTCTGAGCTCCTGCCCCTCCCTAACAGAAAAGCCTACATAGCTCAGATTTGACAGATGACCCAGTCTGCTGATGTAGGAATCCCAATCACTGGTACATCAGACTCTGATTGTCACAGTGACATTGGCTCGAATGGAAAAGAATGAGAATTGAGGACAACATCTGACAAACAATTTTCTGTGATAAAGAGTGCCACCTAAAAGACAGGAAACCATGGAAAAAGCATGATATGACTCCTCTCAGACATAACAAAAAGCCAGCATTTTGATTGAAGTGATAGATGAAGTTATCTGCTTTAAGATTTAATTCACAGGCACCAAACCTGTACATTCTTATTGTTTAAAAAGTAAAAAGTGTCACCACCTATGAGCACAATGCCCACAAATCTTGAAGTTAACATTTGCACTTGTCTCATGATTGTGGTTGCACTGCAATTTGTTTACAGCAGGCACCACCCAGCTTTGGCAAGCGTTTATCCAAAAACAGCACGTTGTACCCAGAAAAACCCAGAAACAGACCATATTGTGTTTTTCTCTGTAACAGTCCAGAGGATAAAATTTGTACACAGGGATGAAAAAACATAAACATCTAAAATCAGTGTGTGTGGAACTGAACTGTCTGAAAAGCTGTAGGTCAGACTCCACTCAAATTGGTTCAGTGCTTTCTGAAACACCCTGTTAACTACCGTATTAGACATAGAGACAAACAGGATTATCAAATATAATCCACCCTGCAGAAATATTTTGTTTTCTCAAGTGTGATTTTTATGTTGAGGTTGTGACTCCTGAGTAAAAAGTTGAGCCCGGTCCAAAATCTAAAACGAATTTGAGCATCAGAACAGGGAACTAGAGGGAAATGCAAGATGGTAACATGTATTTTGCAACCATCTGTCACACCGGGCTGAAAACTCAAGGACGTTATGCCATCTCATTTTTCCTCAAAGCAGGAATGAAGGAGGACGTGGGCTTTGTGGTGATTTATGCTGCAGGCAAAGATAAAGCTGAAGTTTGTGTATTCATTTAGGTGCCACCTGGTGACTTACTTGCTGAGAGTGAGGGTGAGGGCGTCTGTCGCTGCTCTGATTTTGTTTTGCGCCTCCACATGGGTCATGTCCTCGGCGTTGGAGTCATCGATGGACACCACCCAGTCTCCGACTCCAACACCAGCCTGAGCGGCCTTCCCGCCCGGGGTCAGCTGGAGGGAAAGAAAACAGAGAGAACAGAAACCAGATGTGAGGTGGATGCATTTGGTGGGTGTGTTTGGGGAGAGGAAGAAAGCTCTGAGGACAAAAAAACACGATATAAGTAATTATAAAAATACAGAGGATGTTCAGCGAATACATTACTAGGAGTGTGTTAAGAGAAGAGTAAGGTCCTCTGCCAAGGCCAAACACTTTTACTCAATGCTGACTAATTCCAGATTCTGCTTTGGAGCAGCGCCGGAGCCTGTACCATAGCAGATATTGTGTCTTCAAACTTGTAAGTTGCCCTGTAGCCCCTTTCACGAGCCTGTTTTTAAATCACGATCCATGAATGGTTCCTTTAGAAATCAGTAGTAGTTATGACATGCAGTATGCCCCATCTCACAATGTTTAAGACCTCCAAAATGTAATGGGTCCATTGAGTCATGACTTACATCTCCTCATAATATCACAGAAATTGAAGTAGTTGAAGTAATCTCTTTTTCAAAGATTTGCTTCGGTTAGTCAGCCATATCTATCATGATACAGTAAAGTGTGTAAGATTGAAGTGAAAATATTTCCATTTTTATTGGCAAAAACTGAATGTAAAACAATTACACTGGTGATTTGATCTGTATACTGTAGACTATTTTTTAGTATATAATCACCTGTTTTCATTATTCAAGAATGTGTCCTTTGTACTGAATTATGTCCTGTTAACAGCGGCCACCAAGTTGCTAACTAAACTAAACTAAGTCTTTGGAGCTTTAATGATAACTGAAGGCTTGCATAGTTGAAGTAGGGGTTATTCACCTTCAGCATGTAGCGTCACCACTAGAGTTGATTAAATCATACAAACACAGACTTTAAACATATTTTGACTTGCCAACATTGACCTCATATTGATTATTCACTCAAAGAGAAAGGAGAGAATGTCCTACACAAATTTGCCAGGCTGTTATCAACACTTACAAATAATGAACTCATGGAGTCTGTGTGTCTGGCTATGACAGCCTTGTTGAGATATTTCACTCAGCAACACTACCAGGAACAGGCATTACATGTCATCATGATGTCATCAGTCATCGGCATGTAATTTACTGCAGATGGAGCTCATGAGAGCTGCAGACACAAACCATATGTTACATATGGCATCACAACGTTTACGGGAAGAAAAGCATCCTCTTCTTCCCCCAATGGAGACAGGTAAGTCATTGACCTGTGTTACCGCGGGTGGCGTGACATCATCCTCTGGCACTGACACACACTGCAGACACTGAGTCACATGTGACACACAGGATGAAGGTGAGGGTTTTTAAAACCAGCATGAAACACAGTCTGCCCTGTCCTGTGAAACTGCAAATATTCACAGCGGCGATGCCATATGGTGTTTAGAACGGACTTGGGCTTGGTCCGCTTGCCCATGCGGCTTAATACAACTGGAGACTGGTGTCAAACTCTCAGATAACAGGAGAACAAAGTGTTCAGCGTCAGATAAGGGAGCGAGTGGAGGGATTTCTGGCAAAAACCCTATAAGGATTACTCTCTGATGTCACGGATCCCTGCAAATGTTAGCTCATCAAAGCTCAGAGGAGTCAGCGCTTCAATCGATAGTTTTCTGCCATGTTCAGCTAATTTATCACACTTGCCACTTTGATTCCGCACATTAAACATAAACACTCGTGCCAATGTGGAGGAAATGTGCTGTGGAAAAATGGAAAAAAAAACGGTGACAGTTCAGGCTGAGAGAAGCGACTCTGCGCCCCACAAAGACGACTAAGTAAGAGGCTGCCTTGAATCAAAACATGACAGAGATAAAAATAGGAGGGAATGCATTCCTCCGAGGCAATGCAGGCTACATTTATTTTAAAGCTGAGTTCAAACACCACTTTAATTGCCTTTGATTTGCGCTCACTGGAAGCAATTAGAGGGGTTAAAAAAGAAATTATTCCTTCACTTTTATAAAAAGGAACTTCAGAGACTTTTAACAGCTTCCACTGGAGGAAAAACGCCGATGATGCGGACATACGTGACATATTCTAATAAAGGGGGGCATGGCCTGGCGCTGTGCCAGAGACATTCACTACAGAGGAACAGCCCTCTTTTTATTTTTTGGAGGCACACTGGCTTGTAAAACTTGAGCACCTTGTTCATTTACGGAAACACGACAGTATTTTTTTTTGTGGCTTTAAACAACAGCATCTCCCATTAGCGTAAGCTGAGGAAGCGCAATAGTAGCCCCTGGGGGAGCTGTTCTTGTTAAAAACACAACAAAAAAACAACATCTTTAATCTCTGTGAAAAAAATAAAAGACTTAAAATATTACAGTGCAGTAATAGATACTCATGCTGAAGCAGGAGCAGGGAACGGATGTATTCAAAGAATTATCAAAGAAGTGTTTAATGAGAATTACACTCAGGAATTACAGCTGGTGGCGGCTTGTTTGAAGTGGCGACTTATGTTTGACTAGTTTGATGAACGCAATTAAAGTCAAAATCTGACTAAATGAGCAAGATGTTGAAATATTGTCTTTGGGGTTAAAAGACACCAGCTATTAATAAACAATAACAACAATAAACAACAATAAATCAGTGAATATCATTTTGGGAAGAATTGCAACACTTTGCCTGTGGAGTGTTACCATCTGGTAAAATCTATATAAACAAGCGCTGGAGGCCGAACATCCTCCCCACATGATTTGACCTCTGAATGAAAAGGTGAGCAAAAAGAAGAATGAGAAGCAAGAGAAACTACAGATTGTATGTATATTTGTGTGTGTGTGTGTGTGTGTGGAGTTAGTGATGGACACAAACACCTGTGCTCCTGGCTCAGGTTCAGAGCACAGCTGCTCCCTCACTTGAGAAGGCAGCAGTTAAACTTGCTGCGCTCAGTCCTTTGGTTGGTTGGGGGCTGACGGAAACCTTACACCTCTCCAGCAGTTTGTCAATATGACGAAGGACAGTGGAAAACATGTTTTTAAATGTGACCATATCTCACAACAACCAGACATAAAGAGCACGATGGTGCTGCGGTGATGTATGATCACACCGGGCTGCGGGGTCAGCTCCTCCTTGGTGAGCCTAAAAACACGAGAGCCGGCCTCATCCTGTCATGAATTATTTTGTGTGAATGGGATTGGTCTGCACTTCACAGCAATGTCTGTTAGACTCAAGGTATTCATAACCAGAGGATTAGCTTTCGTAGCCTGATTCAAGGCCTTTTGGCAGAGCACAAGCAGCAAGGCAGCTCTGGTGTGTGATCATATTTCAAAGAATTAGCCAACCTTTCAAAATGCACCATCTCGAATTTGCTTCCACAGTGATTCCCATGCCTGACCCTCCAGGTGAGCCAGGGGCTCGCGCTCGCTCCCAGCTGGACTCTTCTCTTTTGGTGAAAACTAATCACACGCTAGAGTTTATCTACAGCTGTGGATATGCGGGACTTGTAACTCTGCACCAGCTCACTTTTATTCTTTCCATGGCTATTTGGGGTCGAGAGACAGTCTGTCCTTACATCACTCACACAGCACAGCTGATGCAAAGCCATAAATATCCCTCTGAGAAATGGAAAACCAAACCTGCAAGTACGTGGCCGGCCCATAATGACTGCGGCGGAACACCTAGCTCTAACTCACCTTAAAACACTGCAGCACTGATCACAACACAAGGCCTTCATTTCTAAAAGAGCCACAGAGGAAATGACCCCTGCGGTCAATCCATCAGTACAGGACTGCATTATTAATTCAGCCCTCAAACAACTTGAGCTCTTTCCCCTCAGTTTGCCTGTGATTGAGTGGGTGAGGGCATGTTTAAGAGAACAGTGATGAGGCAACAGATGGCTCACAAGTCAAGACAGAGATGACAAAGATGAACACGTACACAAGAGTCGTTGACACATCCAGCTGTGGAGATGGTGAGACCATCACAAATCTCCCCGTTGGCTTATTGACATGACATCATCTGCAATTTCCTCCCAACGTTTGATTTCAGTGGCGTTGCTCATGTTTGTCGACAGAAACCAGATGGTGCTCAGGAGATTGTGTTATAGTATCATAATGTTTATGGAGCGGCAGTGGCACAAGATCTGGGGCAGATATATGGAGGAACTCCTCAGAGGGGCTTTTTAAGGCTGCTGCCCGCCCCCCCACCCCACCCCCTCTCCACAGACACATCTCGCTTCCTACGTTTTATGCCTTTCCTGGTGAAACAGGATGCTGGTGAAAACACAGGGAGAGACATGAAAATCTACTTAAGGCGGCCGAAGGCGTCTAAAACAACAAAAACAACAAGTCAGCACAGAGGTCACATGGAAAAGGGTAAAAGGCAGAGAGATCAAACTCACAACAACCTAACTGCTTAAGGATTTGCAGAGGTCAGCTTTCATTCGTGGAGGGGCTTGTGTGACAGGGGCTGACTGGATGCCTGTTTAACCCTTGTTTGACCCATTAATGTGAGACGCCTCTCTGAGAATAATCCTTTCACTGATGCCATGGACGACAACTAGAGTTCTGTCAACTATTCCGTCAACTCTAGCTTTCATCAAAGAGCTCTCCCAATTCTTTTGGTCAAGTCAAACACAAACGAGGGACAATGTGTTCACTAGTCCTGATTAGTCATCCATGTTATGTCTTCTTGAAACGCAGCATTGTGCCATTTTGCATTAAGTAACAACACATGTAGCGTGATAAGTGTTTATGACTTAACGGGGTTATGGACACTTAAAGATGGTGCTTGTTCATGAGGGGGAGGGGGATCTGGTGTTTTAGACAGTGGAAACTAAAACAGAGGACGCCATAGCCTTTGTGGATTTATTTGGATTCTGACTTAATGTCCTGCAAATGATGAAAGTGTTTTCCATGCTGTAGTGCCTCTTTAAATGCAATGGAAACAGCAGTAAAGTAGCAATCAACCCTTACTCAATAGAAATAGAAAAGTGGGAGTTTGGAGGCAAAGTATATTGGCATGCAGCTGTGACAAATCTGAGAGGGCTAAAATAATATTTAAAGGGACAGTGTTTAGGTTAGTGGCATCTAGTGGTGACATTACATGTTGCAACAAACTGAATATCCCTCACCTTATATCCTTTTCAGATGTTTGGGAGGAACTTGTATTATCTTTCACAGAATGTATAAACCCCATGTATATTGTTTCGTGCTTGTGTTTATTTTGTCCATTCTAGGCTGCTGCAGAAACATGAGGCCTCCATGAAGGAGGACTCACATTAAGATAATATTCTAAGATAATAAAAACACAAAGATTCTTGATTGTGCAATGATATGTTCATAAAGTCTTGGACATTATAATTGTATTCCGTTTCTGCTAATGGAGCCCCTAAATCCTACAAACTGCATTTTCCACATGAATCAGTGTAGACACACATTTGTCCTTGGTTAGTATTATATTGTGGTTTTTCTTTTTCTTTCATGGAATGATAACGGGCCAAGAACATTTTTCAAGTTCAAAGTTCTTAAACATCCTCTAAAACCTGAAATGACAAAAGAAAAGTCCCAAGGAAGTGAACATTGATAATAAAAAGTGTCAAATACAAGTTATCACCTCATTTTTCTAGTTGATAAATGTCTCTGTTTATATTATAATGAGTCAAATACTTAGTTTTCCTTTCACAGTGACTTAACAGTTTGTCTTGGCCAGATCTCTAATTCCTCTGAACTCAGTGGAAAAGTATTCCAGTGGGAATCAGGGGAGTTGATCACATGCAGGAGAAAAGTGAGTATGGAGGACTAAGCTGACAAGGCGGGAGACAAGAGGATTGTTTGCTGGCAGCGACGGGGTGGACACGAGAAAAATCTCAGGAATGCTGAGAAAGCGTAGCTCTCCAGGCTCACAGACAGAGGAAGGAAGCATGAGCATTCGTAGGCCATGGAAACCATTTAGCAATTCACACACAGAGGAGGTAACGAGAACCAAAACTTTCCAATTCCATCGGGAATTAATAAGTCGACATAATTGAATGTGATGTTACAATCGGACCAAACTCTTTAAGGATGTTGCATGGAGGACATGTCAGTTTGTGTTTGTAAACACACCAGTACAATAAGCAAATGAGAATACACAGACAGAGACTGAGGCATCTCCTCAGATAAACACCGCCACACTTCTAGTGTGCTCATTAGATGATGGAAGCCATGCTTACGTCTGAGTGGCTCTATACCATTAAATAATAAATCAATCCCGTCTGAAACCACATATGTGTAATCTTCACAAAAACAATGACCTTTCCTCGGCTATCGCCTACAATCTCTTTGCCTCGCAGCATTTCACCAAGGCTTTTGTCCCGTCACTCCACATGCTCGTCATTGTGTAATCGCTTTTAGTCGACTGTCTGGGGCTCAGATACTTATCTAAGAGCCAGTCAAGGAAAGAAAAGACCACCCACTAAATTCTTCCAATCCAAGCCCCAGCGAGTGCACGCCTGACTGTTCCCCCTGTTACCAAGGGATACTGTATATCTCAGAGGTTTACATCCCCTCATTGGGCTGTTTTCATCCTCTGCGACTGTGTGATTCACTGCCGATGCTTTTATGACAAACTAGAGGAAGGCCAACAGTCGCTGAAAGGTAAAGAGAGAAACCCTGTCATGTCTGTATAACTCCTGCACCCCGAGGGCTGCACAGACAGCTGGAACGAGCTACAGAGATATTAGCCACTGACCGGTTATAAAGGCTGCAGTCGTAGAAATACTGTTCTTTACAGCTTGTGGGTGATTATCAATCTTGCCCTACACTGTTAAATCTAACCTCACAGAATATATGGAGAGGGCGGTGCACTGAATGAAACCTTTAATACTTCCACCATTGAGATTCTGTTGCCATTTGTGTTTGTTTCACAAAAAAACACAAAACAAAATTCCACAAAACTTGATGGAAGAATGTAGTATGGGTCTGGGGAAGAAGCAGATTTGTAAAAGGATCTTTATAAACACAACAAGAGTTTGTATATTTCATGACATTTTCCTTGACTTCTTACATAATAATTCATAGATCTTGAGATTGGGATTTGTAATGGGTGGCTGTGGCTCAGGAGCTAGAGCTGTCGTCCTCGAAACACAAAGTCATCAATTCAATTCCAGTCTTCTTAACTCCCATTGCACATGCCAAAGAGTCCTCGAGCAAGCTACCCCTGAAGCCCAAATAGCCCCATGTTCTCATAGAGAAAAGGGCTGCCCATTAAAGCAGTGTGTCTGTTTATGTAACTGAATGAATGACAAGAATTGGTCAGTGTCAAGTCTATTCAGTGAATTTCAGTGTGTTTCATGAGGTGATAGTTGGGCCTGTAGTGGAAATGTTTGCACTCTTCTGTGTGCCCTACTCTCAATGAGAGAAGCAATCAGAACCAGTTGTACCTGGATTGCAGAAAAACTGGCCTGCGCCACTCACTGATTAATCAAGATTATTCACCTCCGACTGCTGACATAACCGCTGACGTTTCACCTCTACAGCGAGCGCAGATTTGCCTGTGTCTGCATGGTAATTCTTGTCAGATGACTTCTATGTTGCGCACTGAAAATTCAATGTGGAGGGGTGGGGTCTGTCAAATGAAACTGTGGTTTGTTATGTGGTTTATGGGTAGAAGAGAATGTTCAACGAAAACAATGTGTTTCTGACGTCTGCGCCTGCCAGCAAGCAGGAAAGATACAAGACGTGTACTGACAAGGTAGGTGATAACTGCTGCCCTCACCACAGGATTACACACACACACACACACACACACACACACACACACAAACACACACACACACACACACACACTGTGATGCTACCTACTAAGTCTTGTATAATCTTAACACTAAACTAGCAGAGGCAATTCACAGTGGTTCACCCCATTTTAATGCTTCTTAACATCTTTAAAAAATGGAACTGGGCAATAAAGCCAATTATTATCATATCTTACTTTTTTTCAATAGTAATATATACAGCGTCTTAATACACAGACCAGCGATGGTAATATGACACATAACTGACTGACATATTTATGTTTGTTACTCTTTGACTAGAAGGAGCATTATGTAAATGCCAAAAATGGCAGACAGCACCTATGTAAGTCAAATAACATGCAACCATTCTGTCACTCACTTGTAGAACCAGGCTCACACACACTGGGCACCAGTGGGTGAGCGAACAGCAATTCAAAGAAAGTATTCACAACAATAATGCCTGTCAGTAACTGTGAACGTCTACCTGCTAGCGATAATAACTAAGACACAAAGGATGGAGACAATGTTTGAATGACAGAGAATAACCTTGTGGGCTAAGACATAGACTGACCCATATTTAATTTCCAATTAACCACCCAATTATCTCTGAAATAGGTTAACGCAAATGTTTAACAGAATTAACAAATGCAAATCAGTTCAACATTTATAGATCACACCAGCCTCAGAGGTAGTAATATAACAATGCCAGTGGAGTGTGTGTGATGAAATGCCAGATCTGTGAATGCAATAGCTGGCAGCGACGGTGGAATGATTTTTCTGTCCGTGCGTGTGCAACTGCAAGTGTGAGGCTGTGTTTGTCAGGCAAAGCAGCGCTGGACTTATAAGGCCTGGAAAGTGGTTTACTACTCACTTCAATAGCAACGTTACTTTAGAGTGTTATTTAATAATGCATTCAGTGAGGGGTTGGTGACCGAACATGGAGAGACGGACAGCAGTGAAAGGATACGATTGACAGGGAGTCGCTGGTGACTTGATAAAGGTTTGTAGATGCATCATAAAAAGTGATGATTACAAAAATGAACACTAAACCCTTTCTTTTATGCAAATCTGAACAAATTACAGATGACTTTGCTCAGGAAGGGTTGCTATGTGTTGAACAAGTTTGTGTTAAACAACTTTACAGGATGATTGTCAATGATGGTCTTCTCAAAGGATGCACAGGGGGCGCAGGCGTAAAGGGCACCAAAACATTAAAGATAATATAATTAACAAAATATAATTCTTACCCTTGAAACAGTGAGGGGCGTGCTGAAGTCCTTGCCACCCTGCAGCCTGAAGCCCCAAGGCGCCGGGCCACTGAGGGTCACCGAGTAAACGTCCATAGCCTAGAGAGAGAGAGAGACAGAGAGGGAGAGAGAGGGGGGGGCAGACTGATAATTAGGCCAAAAGCCAAACATCCTTTTAACATCTGATCCACCCACGGCTGGTTGTCACAAACACATGCTCAGTTTATGGCTGGATTAAACTCCTGACTCAAGAAAGAAAGACACATCAAAGGTAAAATGAGTGGGATTTGCTGAAATCTAGTGGTGAAAATGAGTAGCTGCAGCTGAATACGCCACACGTCATCTTTTGCTTCCAAACATGAACACAAACATGAAAACTCACAAGATGTTTTGCCTCGTCTCTTCCAGACGACTGCAACAACATGCTGGTGCAACATGGCCGCCTCTGAAGGAGGGATTCAGTCCCAAGATGAGGGACTCATTTGACTCACACAAATTGAAAACAGTTCTTTATCTTATGTGGCGGTTATGCTCTCATAAAAAACGTTATATTCAATTTCTGACGATCAAAATGGAAAGTCTCAGGATTCCCATTCATTTCCTTAAAAAAGGAAAATTGTGTGATATTATTATCTGGCCAAGCCATCAATAGCATGCACCTGCAGATAATTATACAATTCAAAATTGGTGAAATTATGTCTGTTGTGTCCCACATTTAAATGATACATTAAGGATAACAGTGTAATTATTATATATTGTGTTTCTGCCAAAAAGGAATGGAAAAATATGTAAAATCGTACACAATGGCCCTTTAAACTCATACTTGGCCGGAAATAACCAATTTGCATAAAGTTTGAGACAATGAAACACCAGTGATACCAACTCTCCAACATTTATCAACACCCAAACTAATAGCTCGTCAACACTGGCATCATAGGGTGAGAAGAGTGAGGAAGAGTTTAACAAAATGTGCCACCATGCAAATGAGCGCTGTGGAGAGCATCAGACACATAAATCACCTGTACAATAAGAGCAGCAGTGTTATTCATCAATTATTCAAAACCAAACATACACACCCACTTGGTTTCATCATCCTAATTTCACTTTAATTACAACAACTGCGCTGCATTCCCACTCAGCAGAGCCCCTTATTATTGACAGTAGATGGCACGGCACTAAATAACATGGTCATTTTAAGAACCTGAGGCAACTTGAGACCTGAGCCTATGTCACTGTCGCTCTTACGGCTCGTACTACTGACCCCTGTACCTGCAGCCAGGCTCCTCCTAATTCAGCCCCCTGCCCCCACCCGCTGTCAGTCGCTTTCATCCTGCCAACGAAACAACCCCCCCGCCCGAGATGCCACCACGCCAGAACCTTACCTTGTCCTCAAGGGCAGGCCACTACTACAGCCCAAACCTGGGAGACAAGCAAGCGCAAGAGGGTCAGTGAGCTGGGGCAAGCAGATTCCCTCTTTCCCTGCTGGCAGAGCCCGTTCTCCGCCGTCTGTGTGACACAGGCAAGCCCTCGCCTCTCCTCGCTCCTCAGAGGCTATATAAGGAATGTAAAACTACACCAAACTATTTCAGCCCAACACCCACATGAGTCACAGAGCAGAGGGGTGGAGGAGGGTGGGGGGGCAGAGGAGGACGGGAGAGGAGGTAACGTCAGCCACCTCTATATTCTGGCAAACGCCCGCGACATGAAAGCGAAATGGATATATGGAGGCTGTTAAGAAAAGAGTGCACTTGAGAGGCACCAGGCAGATGAGGCTGAATTAAAGCAACATGGAGCTTCTCTCTCTCTCTCTCTCCCTCCCCCTCTCCCTCTCCCCCCCCCCCCCCCTCCCATGTCCTCCCCCCTGCCGTCCACCC
>JAFBJT010014906.1:83137-95783 GCA_016785325.1 Chascanopsetta lugubris | reverse complement strand
TTACATATTCTAACACTAATTGTACAAAATAGTAAAAAAAAAATCATCATACATTGAATTTCTTTTTTTTCAAGTGAATATATATATTTATATTTTTCTGATCATATAAAATGAATACCTTTTGTTTTGTTTAATCAACATATTTGTTTGTTCACCTGTTTAGACAGGAGCGATGGGAAGACATGGAATCTATTTTTTTGTTGATATTATGTGACTTGCAGTTTTAACAGAATCAGATGGAAGCACAATGTGTACGAAATAGTGACATCTAGTGGGGGATTTATGTTGCAGCTGAAAACTTGGATTGGACCCGCTCCTTTGATGGAAAGGACTGATGTCCGCAACGGTTTGTCCTTTTATGTGATAACACTAATAAAGACATCAGTCATTATCTTAAGCTCAGTTCCAACCAACGGAAATGGAAAATGATTTTATTTTTCGTACAGTCGAACTTTAAGTGATTAATTGAGGAACAAGATAAGTTAGAATGCATTTAAACCACTCCAATCTGACTATTGCCTGCCTTGCACCGTGGTTCAGGTGACCTATTATTAGTATTATTAAAGATCCAGTGTGTAAGATTTAGGTCAAATTATTTCCTTCTCTATTCTCAAAATCAGAACATTGAATAATGATTCTGATGTTTATTAAATGTATAATCTATATGATTATTTAAGTGAGCTTGTTGGATTCACACCAGGACCGGGTCCTCTCTTTGGAGGCCACCATGTTGCACTATCATGTTTTTACAGTAGCCCAGAGTGGACAAACTAAACACTTGATTGTAAATGCAAATTACTGGGGACACAATTTCTCCAAACAACTACTTTGAAATTTTTTTCTGTAAACTGTTGACTGAAATCCTTGTAAGCACATGTTTATTTGATTAAATGGGGGGACCCCCCCCCACACACACACACATACACACACAAACACACTGAACTCATATTCTAAACCTTACATAAAAAATAAGCCACATGGAACCGAGCAAACCTATAAAATCCACTTTCCTTCTATCGTGCAAACCCACAAAACCACATTTTCAATTACTAAATGTAACTAAATAACATTTTCAAATAAAATCTTTCATAGTTTGTGGCCTCCGTCACAATCAGTTACAACTATCCTTTTTTTTCATGATTATTATATATAGGCCTGTCAGTCACAACAGATTTACACCTGTAGCCATCCTGGCCATTTGTCAGTAACGTGACATTGCAGGATGTGCAGTTGTTGGGGAGATTTTCGCGACGGTGCAGTTCAGCAGATTTAAATGGGGTTACCTGGAACATCGCAGATTAAATGATCTGATCCAATGTAAGGCTAATTACAAATCTGCTTCTTACAGTTCGAGACGGGTCCTCCTCGTGGAAGTGCACTCATCTCCTGGCCATGTAAGCTCTTAAAGCTTAATGACCGGCAAAATTAATCAGTCCGTCAAGTTCACTCAACCACCTCTTAAGAGTAATTTGAAAGCGCCTCAGGATCTGTTTAATCTGGTATAAAAGATCGAACCAGTAAAGCCAGTCCAGGGTTATAACCTGTATCTTCAGTGCTAAATAAAGGTCAAGCTAATTTTACACCTGATTGTTAGGGTTAGCCTAACCCTAACCCCAGCCTCGCCCTAATCCTAACCCAAGACTGCAGCAAGTCAAAGTCACTTATAAGATAATATACAATGTAAAGCACTAACATGTTACTTCCTGTTGCAGAACCAGAAAGTGACTGTTCCACCCCCTCTCTCTTTTTTTGACTGTACTGTCTCATGCAGTTATTGGATTTGCATTCTCCCGTACCAGCTCCCGCCACCAGGTAGCAGCATTGCACTTTAGTCTATGCAGCCACCAGCCACTCACTCCTCACACTGCCCTTTAACCTTAGGTTGATAACACGCACCTTGAACAGACTAAAGCTGATAATGCCAGGAATGTTGCACAATGGCTTGCACAGAAATCATCGCACCAGGAGATCTCGGAATTACTTCTGTTGCTATAGGCAGAAAGGGAGTATAAGATAAGCGTTGTTTTAAATGTGTGTATAATCACGTGAATCTACAAGTTGTCTTTGTAACTATCTAGAACATGGGGCTTTGGCATGGGTGTCACCATTGGCATACATGACCATAATCATTGGCACTGAGGGGAGGCCGGAGAAAATCCATTTATTCTGTTAATTTGACTGAAACCTGAGCTTTAAAGTACACGTGAATATGACCGAAACTACAATAACCTGAATTTGTGAGACCAACGTATCGAGATAATGTAATCTGGTCAAGGCACTCAGCACATGGTCCACACTTTCTTCCCCATGCAGGCTTTGACTCAGAAGTTAAAACGCATTAAATGTTAGCATACGGAGCAAAAGGCCATGTCCTCTGCTTCTAGAACACAACAATCAAAAGGGATAGTGTGCATATGTAACAAAATGTGAAGTGGGCATCATGTGCAAAGCTTTAACATTGCACAGTTCCAGGATATTGATTTGAGTTATTTACATTTATACAAATATATACATTTGACCTCCTTCGGCTGTGACTTTAAAACGTTAGACTTTAGCAAAACACATGAAAAGACTTCTCAACTCTCTCTGTCTCTTTTAAGACCCAGACACTTTCATAGCATCAGGCACACTTCTTTCTTGTGAGGAATTTATTTTCTATCAGTTAATAATTATACATTTGAATCAATAACTGTGTAAAGGTGGAGCTTATTTATTTGCAATTTGAATTTCATGATCCAAGTTGACAGGGGTGGGGTGTTAAGACTCCTCCTGCCCCAGAATACACCCTCAGTAATCAGGAGTGTGTCTTCTCTGTGGAGGGTGCCGTGATTTCACAGTGTCGCTGGACAGACGAACTAAACTCCCTTTGAGTTTGTAATCATTCTTAAGCTAACCATTAGCTCTTCTTGGAAGGGGAAAGTGTGATGGGGGATATTGAATTGCACCATTATATTTTACACACGGTACCTTTAAAGGAATGCTCGCTTTAGCTCACAGTTCATAAAATAGCAGACACAGACATTTATCAAGTGAATCATAATAATCAGTTTCCTTTATTACTGATTTGTACATTATTTCAATCATCTTCAAACGGGTCTTTTTGCACAAGCTTCACTTTGTAACATTGGAAAATCTGGACATTTGAGAAAAAAGGCACTTTTCACATTATAAAATCACCTGCGTCTTATTCCACTAAGACAACACATGTACCTGATGAACTGATCAACATCCAGACACTTGAGATAAACAGGCACCGTAGGTAGTGAATTGCAAGTAACTTCCATTCAGATGGTACAAGTAACACTAAAACTCTTCAGATTTAAATATCTTGGCATGTTCTTCCGCACCAACAATAAAAAATAATCTCATGTTAACTATAATTTGTCAAATACATACTTTTAAGTTACTATGAATACATAGATATACAATAGGATTATCGATCACATGGTTGTGTTGCAGTGTAAAAATATAATGCTATTACTGAACCCTCACTCAAGTCAGAATTAGTCATTATTCATAGCAACCTACATTTATTGCTCTAAATAAAAGGAATAAAAGAAGGATGGAGGATCCAATGCAAATTCAATCTCTTTAAAAACAAAACTATCAGTGTGATTTCATTGGATGTCGGACCCTGGTGAGGTTGAACCTTCAGTCGATCACTTGTCCTTTTGGAGAGAGGTGTAGTAGTCGACCAACACCTTCCAGGCCTTAGGGGCCATGAACCCTTCCGGGGGGTTCTCTCCACTGCGAGCCAGGTTCCTCATCTTGGTTCCAGAGATGAACTCGAACTCGGTGTGTCTGAGAGAGAGAGAGAGAGAGAGAGAGAGAGAGAGAGAGAGAGAGAGAGAGAGAGAGAGAGAGAGAGAGAGAGAGAGAGAGAGAGAGAGAGAGTCAGACAAGTAAAATAGTTCCTGAGCAGCATTGTGGAATCCAACCAGTGAGGTGAATCCCCGGGGCTTCTCTCTCCCCTTCTGTGTCCGGCACTCTGCTTTTATATCCTTGGGCCATCCCCTTCACTCTCCATTTGTTTTTTCGACTCAACTATTTGCTTCGTTTTGTCGTCTACTGATGTCTTGAGGTGATCACGGTATGTCCCCTGCCCGAGGAGAAGCTCTCCTAGAGTCTGAGTATGAGTATCTCCTAGTGTTTTGACCTCATGACCTCAGTGTGAGTAAATTCCCCCCTCACACTCTCTGCCTCCGTCCTGTCTGAGCTACCTGACCTGGGGTCAGTTTGGCCGTAAATAACACCTTTTTTTTTTAAAGAAAAGAGTTAGAACTTTACTTCTATACAACTATACACAGGCATATTATAGTCTTATCATATGTTTTGCTTATCTGATTTAAATTTTACGTCCACACCTTCCAGTTACCTTCATCGAGCCTCTACAAGTATGTTGGCGATGCGTTTGCTCTCTGCCTAACATTTCTCATTTTCCTCTTATTTGGCTAAGTGGAGGGTGCTTGTTTTTAGCCCGATTAGCTTAAGTCAGCATTTCGACACCCGATGTACGTTTCCTCCAATAGTGTAGTTTGCAGTGTACACTGTGCTCACACCAAGTCCTGCTGATGTTGTTGGGCTAAGGAGGAGGAGCCAACGTGACTGGCGTTTTTACAATCATGATCTGTACAAACCAAGCACATTGAACCTTTCATAAATTAGAGCGTAGCGTAAACATTCTCTTGTCCCGTGCACAACTATCCTGACACATTCGAGTCTATATGTTTTCTTACTCACCGCTCTTTGTCATAGAAGTCCATAGCCTTCTTAGTCTTGTTGTAGGCCGCTACCCTGAAGGGGATGATCTCGACTGAGGTGAGGCCCGGGGCCATGGTGAGAACCTTGCTTCCATGAGTAGGTTCATACAGATCCTGTTTGGTCTCTGGGTGAGGCATGCCGGCAGGGTCCCGGCCGACTATGTAAAAGTTTGCCCCTGCGATCATTCTGGATCTACAGTGCCACTGCACCTGTTGACAAATGAGAAAACGCAGAGGTTAAAGCAGATCTACTTTGATTGTTTCTGGAGTCGTACAGTTTGACTAGTGTCACTACTGAAACAAATGCAACAGTCTCAGGTGTTCAGGAAAGGCCATTGTTTTCTCCTACTGTCCTCTAAACAAGTGGTTTCTATGATAAAAAAAGCAACCATTGGAACATTGGAATTTTATTTTGAAACATCCCCCACATACACCAAAACATCCATACAACCCCTACAAGACAGGAGACATGGCTGCTCTGAGCTTTATCAACACTGCTCCTCACCTCTGTGGGTCCAGCATACATCATTGGTGAGGGGAAGATGGCAACAATAGTATTTGCTGGGTCCAGAACTCCCTCCTCCAGCACGGCTGCGTGCTGCTTCATCCTCCACTCCAGGGGCACGTCGTCGTCTTTGGTCCATCCGCCCAGCGGGTGCAGCAGGAGGACCGGGTTCTTGTAGCCTCGCTCCAGCAGACGGCGCTTGGTGTCCTGCATCAGCAGGGCGTGACCATTGTGGACGGGGTTACGTAGCTGGAAGGCAAATATGGCATCTGTGGAGAACAACGTGGAGAAACGCAACAAAAATAATTCACAATAAAATCGTTTGTGGTGGCAACAACAACGCCTTGCAGGGTTCGGGCTACTGAGCTAAGGGGTTTGTGCATTTTGCACTTTATAGCACACATGCTCATCATGCCTTTTAGATGACTCACACTGGCGCTGTCTCAAGAATGTGGCATCAGCTTTTTCCCTGTTTAAGTGACTTTCGCCTCAGACAAGAGTCCAACCAAATACAGGGAGTCTGCCACCCTGTTTCAGCAATACAACTTTATATGTTGTTTACCATTTCAAACAGTCAAAAGCCTCACAACACACACAAACACTCATCAGCACTGTTGTTTCTGGACTTTTCAAATGATCTGTTAAAGGTATGTTATGCAGGATTTGGGCAACATGCTAACAACAGTACAAAAACTGAGGACAAACATCATTCTGCAAAAGCGAAACCATTAAAATAAACACTCGCACTGCAAAGAGAAGTGAATGACACAACTTTGCATCCATGAAAAAGTCAGGGTGAGAAAAAAACAAAAGCTTACGAGTGAAATAAGACTGTTCTGTCTCCACTGAACACAATAAGCTGCATGCACCTTTAAATTTACCAGTTTATTTTTTCATCCGGTGCTTTACTCAAGTTCCTCTGAAACACAAACGGTCAATTGCTCAGTACTTTCATGTTGTTTATTTACATTTTAATCATGCGTATCACATTACTCAAATTCGAGGTCATTTTGTCGTTTCCTGATCTCTAATCATGATGTCGTTCTGTGCGTAATGTGCTCTCCAACCTGCTTTCATGTCTTTGAACTTCTGTTTGAGCTCCCTGGGAGTGAGTCGGTACTGATCGAGTCCATCCTTCCACTGGATTCGCTCCAGGACTTCCAGGTCGCCGCCCACTAGCCAATCGCCTCCCTCCATAACCATCTGCGTAAAATATTTGTTACGGAGTCAAATATTTGCTTGTAACTGTTAAGTCTCCCCATTTCGATTTACATCTAAAGCAAGTTAAATTCTTCTCATCACTCCATTATTCATACAATCACAAAGATCAAGCTCAAGCTGCAGCATATTCATCACACATGATTAAACTCTCATCACCTTAATGTAAGGGTGCTGAGGGCAAGTGGTGCCCCACTGTCTGGCACAGCGCTCCTCCTTGCGATGCACGTAGAACTCTGGGCTCCGGAGAATGGCCACACGCGAGCCCTGATACTCCAGGGCCACGGCTGCACAGCCGTCCAGCTCCTGCTTCACCTCCGTGCTGACTGGCAGCACGATGGGAACAGACAGGTTGATGGCTCCGCCTACGACAGATGAGGGTTGCATTATTGAAGATCTGATTTGCACCAGGAAAACAGTTTGGATGTCTGGGTCCTGACAAACCTAATAGCTTTTGAGTTTTAATAAACTGAAGGCAACCATAGGTTCTTCTCAAGTACGTGTTTAGTTATGTCATTAAAAGAAACAAAGTTATTCTACACTGAATCAATTATTCATGCCTTCAAAAAAAAAAAGAACTGGTTGATTTCACTTTGGCTCGATGTCACCTTGTAAAGCCGGGTGTTGTCATGGTAACAGGCTGGCAGTTTATAAGAAGAGTAAAAAAGTGGTCTCTTACCATCCAGCAGGTTCCCAAAGTGTAAGACCTGCAGGAACTCTCTCTCCCTCATGAAACCTTTCAGGGGACTGGCCCAACCCTCAGCAAGAACCTGCACCCACTGTAGATCCAGCTGTGGATGAAAAGTGATGACTCATCATTATCATCATCAGCAGCAGAAGCAGCAGCAGGAGCTATCAACAGTAGGATGATAGTGGAAGTGTTTTTTACGAAAGGTCTACCAGACATCTTGGAGACATAAAAAGCATTATTACAAATGCAAACATCATTTCTACTTTTAGGAGAAACTGTAATTCATCTCCAGGGACTGGTCCTTGACAAGTGATTTGATAAGACGGTCCTGAGCTTGTTTGTGTTCCTATTCGATGGATGTCAGGCGTTTATGTCTTTATTAGAGCCCAGGGAACTCAGAGCAGTTCATTAGTGCACACGGTTGGAGTGGCGCAGGGGGTTTATGGTCTCATCATGAGCCACGTTCAGTATTGACCCCCTCGTGTAGTTGGAGCGTGAAAAAAGACGCCTATATGCTGCATTGGCGTGTTACCTTGGTGATGCTGATGGTGGGAAGCGTGTTTGCGTCTGCCAGAGCGAGATTCAGCTTGTTCTCGGGAACAAAGAGTTCATTCACCTCCTCCATCACCTCATTTGGTACAATGCTCTATGTACAGGGAGAAAAAGAAGGGAATATTAATCTGACAAATTGAAGATCAATGAATTGATTAGTCTGCAAAATGTTGAAAATGAATGAAAATAAAAATCACATTGTAAGTTCCAACAATTCATGTCCACATGATAGTTACAGTTATGTCAAACCTGACATAGAAAAGCAAATAATTACATATGATACACTATGATGAGAAAACGTGAAACAACAGTGACTATGTCCGAATGGGTCAAAATGGCACTGGAAGTATTTTAGAAGTGGCTGCATACAGTTGTGGGATCATTATAATTTTTTTTTTTTTTACATAGAGCACATGTCATTCATATTATAATTTATTCCTGGAAGTACTTTAAAAGTATACAATTTGCAATTGGTATAGGTCTATATGTTTTTGTATAGTATATTTATGCTGATCATGACCCTTGACCTCTCTGACTGATCTCATTAAATTAATCACACAGAGATATTTTGTTTACGTTCCAACAGACATGCTGAGGCAAATATACAGAGACATTTAACCTCAGGCTGTTAGATCGAAGTGTTGGGTTAATCAGAGGAGAATCATCATGAGAAATGATTGGGCCTGTCCATTTTGTTATATGGTGCTAAAAGATACAGATGCATTATGCGATCACACACATGATTCAATTATACTTTTATTAGTTAATAATGATTCAATCGATATTGAATCGATTCGATATTGTTCGTTTTTAGTTCATCTTTTATCTTTGTTTGCTTTGGGCCTCTCTGACCCTGAATGTCGCAGTGCATTCACTAATAACATCAAGAGAAGATTTAAATATTATTTGTATTTGTAGCAGTATTCATGGTACGTGAGTTCAAGGCTATTCTGACTGTCAGGGGGACATATAGACAAGACACAACAATAGATTGTCAAAGAAACAAGCCAAGGTTCAGATGGATCGATAGACAGTGAAGGCTGATGGTGTGTGGCCATGGTGACCTGCTGAGTTTATGTTTTTTTTTTTTTTAAGAGCAGCTCCAAGGACAGCTAATCAACAAGGACTGCTTGATGAATAAATATTTCTGCTTATTAGAATGTCATTCACTTCCTAAAATAATACCCTCCCCCTGCCCAAAGAGGCCTCTGAACAAAAACATTGATACTCCCTGTTGGTCTCCTTAAACAAACCTATCTTCCCTTCGCTTCTGTTTAGAGGGCTGGAAGTCAACATCTTATTTCTTTACATAAAAGCACAAGTTGGCTGAGGTTGAATCAGCAATGTGTTTTTTTTATTTGTAATTTTTACATACAAACTCGGAATAACAAGATTATTTAATCTCATAGAACTTTAATATTGACTTAACTAAAAGACAGTTTACTTCTGGGCTTTAATTAGCCAAATGCTCAGTGAATCACTTGTTGACACAGCAATGTTTGAGGTCGTGTAAGTCACCTTTAAGCAAATGAACTTTTTTACATACTTCATTCAGCATTTTTTTTCACCTTTTAAACTGTGTTTTAAACTGTATCTATCACTTCCATGAATTTAACTTTATTAAACAAGTTAGCAATTTAGTTTCCACTTTATCATCAATTAGTAAAGTGTAATCTCAGTGATGTATTTTCACTTTCAAACATTGTGTCTGTATTTTTAGCTTGATGCAACAAACATGAACATCTCTGTGAGAACAGCAACTTTATTTCAGTGTCATATGTTCGGTCAGGAGATTCCTTAAAGTTCACATCAAATATTAGAATGGGCGGAAAATACAAATGTGATCTCAGTAAACGTTGCCTATTCCTCACACTTAATCCACCGTGAACAGAATTGACATGACAATGAGCTCACCAAAGTTAAACTGCCTGAAGTGTAGAACAGTCAGGATCTGACGAGACAACCTTTGGAATGTGGAAGAACCATAGATGGATGATGGAAAAGCTGTCAGAGATGGTTTCTTCCTAGTTTGGTCTGACCATATCACTCTTTTACATGTTGAAGAAGTTGTTTACTACAGCCCGAAAAAGGCGAAATCTATGTTATGGATGATGTCATCAGGCTGCCGTGTTACGGTTATTGCATCTTCAGTGGGAGGAAGCAGAGACAGGTTGTCGTGTTGTCTCTTATCTACATTGGCATTGGGTGTCTGAAGCAGACCTGCAGCTTGAATGTTGTTGTCATGCCAACATGGGGCCGATTCTCAGATTTTCCAACATCTCGCAGAGTCCACACCACACAGAGATGAGGACATTTGGCAAGAAAAGCGAGGCCCCGCCCACCATTACTAACGTCTGCCTTGTAAAGTGCTCAGTCAGCATGTGTGGTAGCTCCTTATCCGGGGCTGAATCATTTTTTTTAGCTGCGATGACCCAACATCCCCACTCTGAGTCATTTGCGGTGAGCAACTGAACATTGTCGCGCTGTCCCCAAGACGTTCCCTCGCTTTTAGTGGCTCATAGTAACGTGTGACATTTTGTGAGAAAGTAATCAAGGCTGGCTTCGAGGATCTATGACTAACAACAGATAAATACATCCTTTTCACATTGAATATTCATCACTGCTGTTTGGTTTAGGTGTCAGCTACACAGCTGACATGCCTTTGCTTCCAATGAATTTGCTTGCTGACAAACCACTTTAAATACGGTCGTATAATAAGGGCATTTTACTATGTATTGACTCACTGAAAGTTATTTGCATTTGATATTGACAGAACTTGCTTAATGGCTCCATGGCTTGCAATAGAAACCTGTTTGTGCATGTGTCATGAACATCACTATATGTTCTTATCCTGAGATGTTACTTGTTTGAGACAGCGTGTGCAGCACAGCAAGTCATCAGGGCTAATTTTGCCATTGCTTTGCGGGTGTTTCTCACCGTCTTCGTCACCCAGAGGCTGGTCGATTACACCCACCTGGTCCCTGAGCAGCTCCAACACGTGGTGGAGGCACTCGTTTACCGAGAGCTCTCCGGTTTTCAGCACAAGGTCCGGCGCCTCGGGCCGCTCGTAATCTGAATCGATCCCAGTGAAACCTAAAATAAACACACGTACAAAAGAACGTTCAGTGACACGTCATGAAGATCCATTTTCAAATATGAGTTGTGCCTCCTTATATTTGAAAAAGGGGCGGTACATCTAATTGGACACGTTCACGCAAACAACAATCTAACAAACCTTTAATTTCCCCTGCACGAGCCTTCTTGTAAAGTCCTTTCACGTCCCTGCTCTCGCAAACCTCGAGGGGAGCATGGATGAACACCTCGAAAAAGGGGAGCCCGGCGCTCGCATGGATTTTCCTGGCCTCCTCGCGATCCTGCACAAAAAAGACAATGTCAGTTTTCCAGCGGTTTTAGAAATTGCCTTTGAAAGTCTTATATACATCGTTGCATATTGGTACTGACCTTGGCAAAGGGGGAGATGAAACTGGTGACGCAGACGAGCCCAGCGTCAGCAAACATTTTAGCCACCTCGGCGATGCGGCGAATGTTTTCCTCGCGGTCTTCGGGGGAGAAGCCCAGGTTCTTGTTCAAGCCGTGTCGAATGTTGTCGCCGTCCAGTGAGTAGCAAGGGATGGCGTGTGACACCAGATACTCCTCCAGGGCGAAGCTGATGGTGGTCTTGCCAGCACCGGACAAACCTGGATGGAAGACACCATGAGACTTGTTAACAAGATGGACCAACGAGCAGAGCATGTCTGTAACCAAGGAAACTTCCAAAACAACTGACTCTCTGGTTAGAAGACAACCACTATAACCCTACAGGCCACAGCCATCCCTTATCCAACATGTGTTTACTGAATGAGCAGAATGTTATACGTATAAGGCGATATACTAGATTTACCTGTCAGCCAGATGGTGCAGCCTCTGAAGCCTCCCCTGGTGCCCACCACCTGCCCTCGCTTGCTGCGGCTGACATGGTGGGCCTGGTACACCACGTTGGTCGACCTGTTGAGATCCTGAAATAGAAAAACCAGCCTCAGTCAGAGTGAAACTCAGCTTGGTTGTGGGTAATTACAAAGGGCACCAACAGCTTGACATGGAAAGAAGGGAACGCAGCAGCTGCATGAAACCACACTCTCGTGCTACGTCTACGTGCAGCTCAGATCACGTTGACTTTAAGAATCCACCTTTTGATTTATTCTTCTGCTAACGTCTCATCCAATTGTTATGTTAATTGTTAGGAAGACCTTGGAAAGAGCCGTAGCCCTGTGCACTAGTTTTATCATTTATGAGTTTTTTTTAATCTTTTCTTTTAGTTTCCCCTTTCCTCTATTACTTTATTTGTGTGATTCGAGATTGTTTTTGGAATTGGCAGGATAGTATCTCTCTGAGAGGACCCTGACTTCCTCTTGAGACAGATAGAGAGGAGACTTGATGAGTCCAACCAAGGTTTGGATATTGTTGCCGGCATGAGGACGAGTGGCATGTGGCCACTGAGGTCATAACACTCCTCGTTCCGAGGACAGCGCAGATTTGGCGATGATTTCCATACGAGTCATCCGTCTGGATTCTCCGATCATGTGGTTGAGAGAATGAACACGTCTGCTTATTATTACAACTCCATTCCGTCTCACGGACAAATTGAATATTGCACTACGTAGAGCTCGGTTGAGCATGGCGGGGCTGGTGACTGTGTGGAGCGGGGCTGTGGATGAATGGGGCAGTATTGACCTCCACAGGGGAGGGGTAGAGAGGGGAGGCATGGCAGGGACGGAGGGAGGGAGACGACGGACCGGACAATGTGTCCAGTGTGCTGCTGGTAACCCAGCGATGATGTGGCAGTGTTGCCTTATGCCCACAGGTTTGCCCTCTGCATCCACCCAACGGATTCCAGTTTTTTTCCATATTTGCACATTTAAG
>JAFBJT010014906.1:32507-78053 GCA_016785325.1 Chascanopsetta lugubris | reverse complement strand
ACGCGAAGCGCTTCTCCTCCAGCCCCCGCAGGCGCCGCTGTCGGGCCGCCTCCTTCAACTCACGGTCCGAGTTGTCCTGAGGGAAACACGAAAGAAATAGAATGGCGAGTGTTAGGGAAACAGGAGAATGTCCATCACCCCAACCTTCCTGTTCCTGATGACTAAATGTGCTGCAGTGGCTCAGGACTCACTCTAGTGGTAGACAGTGTTATTACAGGGGGGCTAGACCTAAATAAATATAAAGCGGGCTAACTGTGGCCCGTAAACAATTTTAAATTGGCCCCCAGCAAATTATAAATATATAATGGAATGTGGCCCAAATGCAATTTGCGCTTGGCCTTATTGTGCTTCTTGGGTTATAACACTAGTTAGAGCGACTGCAATTTTGCTTTCCCAGCATCAGTGGCTACAAAAATGAAAGAAAAGCCCATTAATGGAAAATTGTGATGGAAATTGAATTTTTTAAATGTTCATTTACGGAATTATCAAGCTGAATTTACCGACATTTGATTCATTTTGTTAACTTTAATTGTGGCCCGGCCTTTGGTGTATTTTTCTATGGGTGGCCCTCAGTGAAAAAAGTTTGGACACAGCAACCAACATGAGGACCTGCTGCCAATGTAAATATAACGAGCTCATTCAAGGTTAATGACAACATCACATTGTATGTTGAGGGAAAAACATAAGTAGAAGTATTTTATATCCAATTTCCGTCAATAAAAAGAATAACAATGCCCTGATGTTGTATGTAAACGTGGAAACCAGGCCGACCTTGACAGCTTTCTTGAACTTAATGCAGAAGTCCTGAAAGATGCGGAAACACTCGTCCAGTTTGAACGTGTCCTTGTCTTCGCAAAAGAAGTCGATGAGAGTGTTTCCCTCTTTGCGCAGCTCCAGCCTGCGTCTCTTCAGGTCCTGCAGAGTCCGAGCTGAACTCTACCACAAACACAGTCACATCCACACGCTTTACTATCACAACGCTTACCACTTTAATGGGTGACATCATTTATCGTGCTTGAGTCAGCAGATCCAATGTAAATGTATGGTGGCCTCCATCCAATTTTCTCTGTGTATGTGTGAGTGTGTGTGTGTGTGTGTGTGTGTGTGTGTGTGTTGGCTGCTCCACCTGCAGAAACGGCTCCAGCTGCTGCAGCAGCTCCTGATCCGCCTGAACCTTTTCCTCCAGAGTTTTGATCCGGACGTACAAAGAGGAAAACTCCACCTCGATGTTTTCCACCGAGATCCTGTGAGGATAAGACAAAGTGAAACAACGCCAATCACACCCATCACGCCACCGACTGCACGTGTCCTCGTTATGTAATATCACGGCAGTGTGTGTCGACATCCTGCTGACGACACTGTCGGACCCTTGAAGGTGAAAACATGGTGCCCGGGAGAGGAGCTTTAACATGTCCTGAGTGAGGAAGGGAGGGAGGGAGGGAGGGAGTGAGGGAGGAGTAATCTCGGTGCAGGAGCTGTACGGACGCCACGCAGAGATGACCTTGTGAGGCTGACGGAGCCTGGCGGCCTCCGCGGAGCCGCTCTGCTCTCTGCATGATGTGGAGTTAAGCATCGGCAGGGTGCAGCGAGGCTGGAGGGGGTCTGACTGTCACAGGCGCCATTTACTGTGTTTGATATGTTCCCTTCACCTTTATCTATATTGTTTATCTGTGTTATTAGAGCTCTGCTTTGCATCATCACTGGACAAGAGCTACGCTACAGTTTGTGCTGTTGCTGCGTTTTGTTCTCCTCTGTAAGAAAATGAAACCAGAAACCTCCAGAATCTCTGCCCACAGGTTTGACACATTCATTTTGTGACAGTGGGTTAACAGCTATGCAATCATAATTATATATAATGCATTTGATTGTGTGATTAGTGAGACTGTCTGTCGACAGCCATGTTAAAATATCAAAATTATTCATGCAAATGATTGTAAAATGATGAAATGCAAGTTTCATGTGTGGGCCGTATTCCAATATATATATTTTTGTATATGTATTTGCAGGGGGCCAATAAAAATGGGCCACGAGCAGCAGTTTGGAGACTCCTGGTTAAAGGGTTTCTACATGTGATGTTACTGCATTGGGCTGCATTTCCATTTTTCCCCCTCATGCAACAAGTGTGTTTACATGGTTTATGCTACTTCAAACATATTGACTCAACCTCTAGTTTTAGAAATGAAAATAAACAATTATTCCATGTCCTGTAAACACATCAGAAACGAATCTATCACATCCACATACCACTTGTTTGCAGTGGCACAGCTCTGGAATCCTAATGAATTACTCAGCCTGCTGGATATCATCAATGTAAACCTTTAACTCTCACATCTAAAAAGAACATTGTACAATGTTAAAATACAGTGAGTTTACTTTTTGTTAGGGGTTGAGGGGGTGGTCGGTTACTTTGCTCACCTGGCCGCACTCTGAACATCCTGAAGATTCTCGGTAAACTTGAGCAGCTTCTCGTCTTTTTTCTTCGCCTCCTGCACCAAGAGACACATTCATAAAAATGGCTCCAACAGATTTGTTGCTGTACCAGGCGCAGAGACATAAGCGCCGTGTGAGGCACTGCTCTTTGTTTGGTTATGTAAGTGTCACTCTTGGCTCCCGTCTGTTTCCTGCCACCATCTGTTCTCCACCTGCCTGCTGTGATCTGATTGTTTGGTCAGTGTTTAGCTGAAACATCCCTTTTTGTGGCAGATTTCTTTTGAAACTGACATTTGATTATAATTCAATTTGATTAAAGTTTTATTACATCACATCTCGGAAAGAAATCAGAGTGTTGTCACTCAAATCTACACTAACCTCATCATACAATTAAAGGGAAAGGAAGCTTATATTGTTGCTCTTTCATACACTCAATACGAGAGCGAAGATACACATGCAGTTCACAGGGTGGCCACTTGAGGCCGGGCTCCAAAAGCGAGTCAGTCGCCATAGACTCCCATAAAATGGTTAACTTTAATATGAAAACAATCATACAAACATTGATAGAATTATTCCCTATTCCATTTCTACCAATTTCAATGACTAAAATGAAAATAACTGAAACATAATATGACACAAGGCGTCTTTAAGCTTATGCAAACGCTACATTCATGATTGGTGTGAAACTGAACAGTTAATCTAAAGGTGGCACCATAATTGAAAGTGTTTATCTGCGTATCTCCACGTAGCTGTGTTGTCTTGGATTACACGACATGACGGCACAGGCCCTGATGGTGCTGTTTGCGTCGCTGTGATTAAGGGCTGCATTCACTCACCATGGCTACAAAGTGCAGCAGGTTCATCCCGGGCTTGTTGGCCTTGGTGTCAGCCAATGAGAGGAGAGAGGAAAGTTTGAATCCCACAGCGTTTCCTGCGTATCCACCCTGGGGGAATCACAGAGGAAACAAAGGAGACGTCAGCAAACGCATGACAAGAGCATGTCGAGACGCATGTGGTTGTATTCTGTGTATTTCTTCTTACAGATACCTAATCACATGAAAACGACCTTTTTTCCATTGTATTGTTTATGAATTAAAAGCCCGTATAAAGCCGATAGGAAGCCTCTAACACAGAGTTTGATGACATCACAATGAGCTTCAGGAAACCGATATTTACCTTTCTTTCATGTGGAAGAAGTCGGATGGTAATTAAGAGACAGACTGACACAGAATTCACTGAAACCAACCAAAACAAAAACCTTTCAAATGCATGTTAAGACGTTGGTCCAACTGAACCGGCTCTGAGAGGCAGACGAACGCAACCACATGATGAGACTCCTGTCACGGAGCATAAGGTGATGTCATCTGCTCTAAGACAACACCGTGACAACGAGATGTGTTGTGCACCTCGTCTTTAGAGGTGTGGAATGAGCACAGCTATGAAAAATAAAAAAATCACCCAATTTATCCATCGCTTTGTGGCCTCGAGTTGACATTAACTGACAACCGTTATTGGTCTGTGACTTGATAGGTCACCTGGGCAAAGGGTCCGACCCCCACCAACCTGAAAGCTCCAGTATGACAGACAGGGGAGTGTCTATTACACCTACTCACGGCGGTCCAGTTAAACGGCTGCGCTCATGTAAAGAGACTGACTGTCTGTCTTTTGTTTTGATTGGCCGGTCGTTGCCTATGAGAACATTGCATCGTGTGAAGCAGACAGGTGGGAGCAGTGTGAATGGGGATGTGACGTGATCATGATCCTTACAGCGTTCATGATGTTCCCCGCCTGCAGCACCAGATGCAGGATGGCATGAAGCTCCTCACAGCTCATCAGCTCTGTAATAACACACACACACACACACACACACACACACACACAGTTAGAGACTACAGAGCAGATCATAGCAGCTTAACACACACACACTTGCTCTTTTATGGATCATTAATCCAACAGGTCAAACAGCTGCCGATAAAACTGGTAGTTAATTTCAAATGTATCTGCATCTCGGTTTGTCCCTTCAGTGATAACGGATCGTTTTAATTCAATGCCGCCTTAAAACGTACCTTTATTGACCCCATGCAGTATTTAACGGAGAGAGCTGCAATGCAGGGAGCAATAACTGAGCTCTGGAAGAGAGGGTTTTCAGAAAAATCCAATAAGGCCCCGTGAAGCAGCAGAGCATGACTCAGCTCAAATGACACAAGTCATGGCCAAAAATAAATCCCTTGAGTGTTTTTCAGTTTTTTAGGCAGTTTATGATTATGAGGAATGTCCTTGGGAATATTACTTGAGTAGTAAATGTGAACCTTTCACCTTTGGTGGTAAAAATTTAAGCTAAAAAGATATTTTTGATCATGATGTCAGTATTAAAAAATGAAACAGTTGTTAGATGAACCTCTTAAAATGGACCGGGGTGCAGACACTTTCTCTTTTATTGACTTCACGTCCCTGCGAAAGTGGCAAATCTGTAATTTGTGTTTGATTTGACAACAAATTAAAATACTAATACCCTGCGGAAACCTCCAGGGCTGACGGATGAGGCCAATTTGGGAGAGGAAAACTTGCAGTTCCCAGGGTGGCCACTTGAGGCAGACTGCAAAAGCGAGTCAACCCCCATAGACGCCCATGTTAACATGTTAACTAAGACTGTGAATACAGTCCAAACACACACCTTAGACATAGCTAAACAGATAAACGCCCCCTGGTGACTGAAGGCAGTGCAGGTCATGATCTCCTCAGCACATCAGATTCTATTTAAAGTTGTGTCACACTGTCAGGGTGCAGTCTTCTTGTATATTTGCATTTGAACCATCCGATGCCGTTAGGTGAAAGTTAAATATCCCATTTCCCAGTTGAGACTGACTCAGAACATTCCACGGACTCAAAATGACATCGTCGATGACTTCACCGATGATGTCAGCTTTCATGACTGAAATGCTTCGTTTCCAGGTTGAAGACCAATGACACGCGTTTCCATCATGGTGTAAAATCAATTTCAGAATTGCCAAAAAAAAGAAAGAAAAAAATGTAAGATCTACATTTCAGCACTGACATAATCTTTTTGGACGGCATCGTTTCAAAGCTGCGCTAAGATGACACAGCTTTCCAGTGTCTCCTCATCCCCGGATCTCAGGTGACACATTCCTACGGTGTGTGTGTGGCGCCGCTGCCGGCTCAAATATCCGGGTCACCTGCCCGCAGCGCACGTGACTGGCAGCAGATCGGGTGTGTCGTCACCTTTAGTGGCCACGCGGACGACATCGATCTCGTGGCTCATCACGGAGCAGGAAGGGGCGAACTCTTCGCGGAGAACCATGGCCTCGATCCGGACCTCGAACCTGCGGAGGAAACAACAGAGTTCGGCACATGACTATAAACGTTACATTTTTATTATCATTTGTTCTTGATGGAATCATTTAAGTGACTGTGTAACACTTCTTGAATATGAACGTCCATGCACATATCCTATTGTCTTCTTCGCTTTGGCGCTTTTGTGCTGATTTTGCAATTTCTTGCACAAGGTCAGACTGTATACAGCATGAAAAAGTCAAGCAACATCATTCTATCATTTCTCCATCACAACCCCAGGAGAGACAACCTCAACATCACGCTGTTATTTCAGTTCTAATCACTGTTGTATTTCACTGAAGGCCACATCCAGAAAAATACACAAAAGGCTGAGCCACTATCAACAAGTCGACAAAATAAATCGATAAAGTGTCGATAAATCAAGCATCAAAATCAAATATGCTTGAATGAAAAAGTGAAGCAGCTGAAGCAAACTTCATGAATGGGTGTGGGGTTAAAAAAGGATGAACTTCTTCCAAAACGTACAAGTTGCTCTGAAGTGTTTGACTTGCGCTGTTTTCTATAGGTCCGAATAAACTTCTTCTTCATCATCATCTAAACGTAGGAAGCGGAAGCTCCACCTAGCGCTAAAACTAGTCAAATCGAGCCAAACGCAAATTTCACCTGGGCCACATTCCATTATATTTTCAGAATTTGCTGCAGACCCGCTAAAAATGCCTGACGCGTCACAGTTGGCCCACGGACCGCAGTTTGGACGCCCCTGCCCTAAGGTGTTGGGGTAAAGGGGGATTAATAATAGTTCTATGCAGAACGGCGCTAAAAGCAGTGGAGGAACTTCGGGATATGTGGATGATGAAATCTTCACGACAAAAACACTGACCACGCCTAAAATGACGGCGCCAACCCCTGATCTTTCATCAACTGTCAAGTCAGCCATTCCATGTTTCCTTTCCATAGAAGCGCCAACATAAAAAGAGTGGACTCACCGCGGCACCTGGATCAGCAGGAACATAAAGGAATCGACCAGTGTCAGCTTGTCCGCGTCGCCTCTAAACATTTGCAGCTTCTTGATCTGTGTGTAAAAAAAAAATAAAGAAAAAAATATTGAAAAACAAAGAGAAGAGGAGGCTCAGCCGGCTCCTGTATCTACACTCCTTTTGTTAACCGACGACTGCCAACTCTCCTCTTCCTCTCAAAGAATTGCTGACTCGCAATAATACAGAATGTGCAGACACGGACCTCCTCTGCATCGGGAAGCAGCTTCAGCAGGTCTTTGAGCAGCTCCGCCCCGTAGATCTTCCCCTCTCCTCGCCGAATGTCCTCCACAATGGAGCGGTTGGACCTGGAAGTCGGACGAGTTCAGGTGTGATGATGAATAGCACAGGTGCTTTTTATTAAATTTTTTTATTTTTTTATTTTTTTACTGGATTCTTCTCTTGTGTTTAGAAAAAAGGCTTTTAGTCCACCTGTTCCCCACTGAGTGAGAGATGCTCCTGTCTGGATTAGTTTCAATAAAGGAGATCTACAAACACTGACAAAGACAATGTCATGGACGATTTGAATATAATACAAAGCTCTTTCTTCAGCTGAAGTTGGAAACTCACGAACCTTTTTACAAACAAATCATTATAAACCCTACATCCTGTCTCCTTACAGCCAACAAAACACGCAGGTGGCCCCCGGACCATGGTTCGGTCTCCCCTGCTCTACGTCTCTGTGCAGGTCACGATGAGCGCAGATTCACATTAAAACGTCGTGATCTGGCTGAGCAAGAAATGTAAAGACGTTCCAAGCATCCGAAAAATCAGAGAATAATGGCGCGAGTATCTTACTATGTTAATTTCACCTTGATACAACTGCAATTTTCACTTCCCTCAAGTCCCTTAATCACTTTCAAACTGTCAAAAATATGCGTGTCATATTGATCGTTATTGACTAAAGGCACTGGTATCAGTTTTGCCCCCGTGTACTGGCTGACAAGCAAAGCCCAACACATCCAGAAAAAAAGCCTCTTTTGTTCTCATCTATGAATGGATGCTTTGTGCAGTAGAACGGGGAATATTGAAAACCCTTTATTAAAACACTCAAACACGGCGTAATCCCCAACACCTCCACCGCCGAGCATGTAAGATTAGAACAGACCCCACACGTTCTCCACTGCTGTAATCCAAAGACCCCAGGAATGTGTTTTATATTTGCCTGCCTGGAGAACAATAGAAGCTGATTTGCTTTGATTATATCATAAGTTGTTCAAATTGTTTTACCCTGTGTAGAGACTGTGTGTTTTTTGGTCATTGATAAGCCACAATTATAAACCCCCCAGTATTTCAAATGTGTTTCAAATGTTTTAGTGTGTAGATT
Source organism: Chascanopsetta lugubris (assembly GCA_016785325.1). Taxonomy (NCBI): domain Eukaryota; kingdom Metazoa; phylum Chordata; class Actinopteri; order Pleuronectiformes; family Bothidae; genus Chascanopsetta; species Chascanopsetta lugubris. The sequence goes on along the minus strand of JAFBJT010014906.1, from coordinate 69,950 downwards.
AAATGCACAAAAAAATTCCCTTTGATCAATTGATTTTCAATTTTGATTTAGATTTTTTTAAATTTGTATTTTCAATCCAACTGATGATGTCAATAAAAAAAACTCTCATTTATTAGAGAACTAGTGGGTGGGGCTGATGGTGAGGCTAATGTGGAACTTGCAGTTCACAGGGTGGCCACTTGAGGCTGGCTCCAAAAGTGAGTCAATCCCAATAGATTCCCTTGTTAAAATGGTTCAACTTTAGAGGTGAATCAAACATGTTTAAAGTCTGGTACAAACCATAGTGTTGGTCTCAATCACTCACATTTTCCCCTTTATCCAACTGTACGCGTAATTCTATTTCATCCAGATTTAAAAGTGTGCATAATTAAGGGGCGTGGCCTCTTGATAGTCACCTGGGGCCATTCTACAGATGCTGCGACGGCACCATGGGGCCCACCCCCAGCTCTACCAGTGCTCCGCCTCTTTGGATGAACCAGGAAGTAGGAGGAGTCAGGCACCGGCAAGATGATAACGAGAACACCGCCCACTACGAGCCTCACCAGCATATTAACCAATGGGTGAGGTCACTGACCACATCCATCTTTACATACAGTCTAGGGGGTGAACACGGGTGTCAGTAATAACATCAATTAATTGCTCCGCGCCTCCGTGCAACACAACACTCATCAACCTCAGCAACACCTGCGTTCAGGTGAAATCACCTTCGTGGAGTCACGGTAGCTAAAGACAGACAAGTTGCTTCCTCACTTAAAAATCTCCATTCATTGACTCTGTATTAGTTCACTTGTTTTGGTGGGTGATGAGAAGTTGACGTGCATCATCAAGGGAACGCGCGGAGCCGCCACCCTCCGCGGTGAGACGCAGTCGGTGTTTGGCGTCGATTCGACGACAGCGCAGTGTTTTCAGCGTTACGTGCGGCCGGCGCAGTTTTCGGTGCAAAGTCCTCTCGGCCGGTGGACGTGGATTTGAAACACGTACTCTGTGGAATCATGGGCTCTCATTGTGTTTGTGGCGGCGCGGTCACCAGGCTGCCTGCAGTCTAATATTTCACCGGGAGAAACATAGTGAAACTGCAGTTGTTGTGTAACTGGTTTAGAGATGCTGAGCTGCAGAGGCTGAGCCCGCGCAGGCAGGATTACTGAGACTGTGTGGAGGGGACGACGGGGGGGGGGGGGGGGAAGGCGGGGGACGGAGATGGACGTGAATATTACGGGGGAGGTCATCGAGCTGTTTAACCTTCTGTTTCGTCCACGCCGTCGGTTGATGATCACGCTGATTGATCGCGACGTAATATGGGACGAAAGGGAGCACGACAAGCGGGGGAGAGATATCATGAGAGGTCTACATTTGAATAAAATGATAATAACTTTTTTTTTTTGATCTTGAAAGTACTTTTTGTTTATGTTTTACAGAGGGTAAAAAAAGTACTCCATCATAACTGAGGTAGATTGGGGTCAGAATCTGTGTCAGTCATTATAATAGGCTTTCTCAGCTCCATTGTTGCTCATTAATTGGTTCAGGAAATCTGGAGGTGAGTTCGGCCAGACTCCAACAGCAGGTTGCATAACCCGTCTGAAGGAAGGAAGGAAAAGTGTGCGAGGTGTCGGCTTTCATGAGCAGGTATTTGCATGGCTCCCCATTGTATTCAAATGATATTTGACTGTTGGAGTGAGTATCAACGGTGACCTCAGTCCCTGTTCCTTTTGACTTTACTTCCATATATATATATATATATACATATATATATATACATGCATATATATATACATATATATATGCTTATATATATATATACTATATACTATGTATTACAAGTTCACATGAAATTCACATTATTATTACTATTATTATTGCTATCATCATTATTACCATTACTATCATTATTAGAAGTAGTAGTGGTGTTTTAAATGTTCAAATCATCCTTAATATTCTTCTGTATTTTCAAAATGATCATCATCATCATGGTTATTCTCATTATCATTATGATCAAGATTTTTCACACTGTTACAATTATCATAAGTTGTTGTATTAGTAGTATTTTACATTTTCAAATGATTGTCATCATCATCATGATTGTTAATATCATTATTCTTATCATTTTCACCATCATTATTACTTTGAATGTTCACACCTTTGTTATGATTACTACTAATGTTCTTTTATTTTCACTAGTATTTACTATCCATGTATCTACATACTATCCATGACCTCTCAGATGGAGCCATGTGCAACATTTTCTGAATCTTTCCTGAACTGTAAATGTTGACATTCACACCCACCTCACACTGAGTGTGAGCAGCTGTGTGGAGGTCATACTTTGCACTTCTCCCCTCATTTCTCTTGTTTTCTCACTTTTTGTGCGACTTTGACACCGTGAACACCTTCCCGGTGACACTGGTGTCTGAAACTGCGCACCGCATATTTGAATACTAATATCGCATTAGTATAATCTCCACCCTCTCCATACATTCTGCCTCGTCGCTGTGCCCTTGAGTGTTTTCGTGCTGATGCGTCCGTTGAACCACCTGTTTAATTTATGGCCCTTCAGTGCCAACGAATCTTTGCCAAAGTATCGTGAATTTGTTCTGGCAGCTCGTCCGCGACTGACACATTCCCCCTCAACGCCTTTCGTCATGTGAAACGTTCATCTACTTTTAGAGACAGTAAAACTATCAGGCAGCACAGTGTGGTTACAACTGTGAACTCAAGGGTTCAGCACAGAGCTCTGAACTACTTATAGTGCAGACTGGTTCACATTAAATCTACCGGTGCCAAAAACAGGTCCCTGAAACTCCCACTGGATACACCAGCTTAGTTTGAGAGGCTCCCTCTCATTCAGTGATTCTCAACTGGTGGGTCACGACCCAAAAGTGGGTCACGGACCCATTTTGTCTGCATGTGATTGTTTTTGTAATGTTTTTAGAAGTGACAAAAAAGACCAAAATCGTACACACTGCACCTTTAAGAAAAGAAACCCTGTGTTTTTATTTTGAAGGGGATTTTTTAATATCAGAGTGCCGTCTATTCACACTCCTAGCCAGTAGGTGGCGATGATGGCCTGTAATGCTAATAGACAACCGCCGTTTCATAGATAGAAAACCCCCCCAGCGAAGTTTGTTTACATATGCTAATGAGTGGATACGTATGGCGGATTAAGGGGGATTAGGTTGCCATTAGCAACCTCCTTGAAGTCAGCATCGGAGAAATCATTGCTAATATTAAAGGTACTCATATGTGAACGAATATCCTTGTGTATTGGCAATGTGCTTCACGTTCGTGTGGCTGTCCAGGGCGTGTCAGTGGGTGAGTCCCCTTGGCTCGTTGGCTCTTTCAGAACATGAGCAGTATAAAAAAAAAAAACACTTTGTAAAAAGGTGTTTCCTTTCATATGTCACCATCTATGTTTACATATTACACTGATGGTTCCAAACCCAGCCGCGCACTGAGGTAACAAAGGAACGACTCACTTCTTGAACTGCTTCAGGAAAATTCCCACATTCATCCCCCTTTTGGAGTCCAGAATGCTGATCTGAAAACAAAGGAAAGACAAGAGATGAGATCCCTCCTCACACCCACCACCAGCGCCGCTCAGCATCACCCTGTGGGATGTGGAAATTCCAGTGGGCCACATGTGCATCTCACATCTCCATGCTCAACAATGGCCTGTTCCTCCAGCCTGTCACAGGTGACGGTACAGGATGTACATTTTTAAAAAGGCTCCGTCACAAGAGCTAATTATAGCTTTTAAACAGCAATTAGACACTTGAGTGGACTGAACCAGCGAGTGCACGTGAGGTGAGAGAAACAGGACATCATGAGATTTATATCTACAGTGCATTATCCAATATGACAACGGCAACGGCTTGTTTCTTGATAAATTACTACTTATTTAAAGGTGCAGTGTGTACGATTTGGTGACATCGAGTGAAGTTGCATCCATTGCCTCACCATCACCCTTCCCAGCATGCAGGAGAACCTAAACTCCAGTTGTCATTAATAGTCAAATGATGTTTAGTATGACCACTCTGGGGCCACTGTAAAAACATGGCCGCCCCCGTAGTGCGGACCCACTCCTCGGGTAAATATACATAAATGGGTCATTTAAGGGTAATGGAAATGAAATAAAGCATTATTATTCATGAAATTGTCAGTATGTAATTGTTTCATCATATGTTTTAGAAGTGGCAAAAATGACTGCATCTGTAAGTCAGCATTGAGCCCAAACTTAGATTTCATGATCTGAGAAATTACTGTTTTTTTTCTACTATTACATTGAAGTAAATTTCATCTATAGTACTTTTGGAGAGCAATTTTTAAATTCTTTGAAATAGTGTAAAGAAAATTCTGTAAAAAATAAATGTCAAAAAAATATAAACGTAAGAAGTCAGGCAGCATTATTTCCAGCGAGAGCCTACCAAGGAAAATTACAATAATGAATGACAGTAACTATACTGTTATGTAATAGTTTGTCAGTTGGAGCTCTGTGCAGGCTGCAGCTTCAACAACAGACACAATGACGATAAACAAACATGAGGTAACAGATATTATACATCAGAGAGAAGAGCCTGTGCATTGACTGCTGCTTCACTTGAAACTCCCACAGGTGAGTGGGTTCCCTGAACCTGCATTGAGTGTCTCCACACCTCACGCAGGTGTAGCTTTACACTTCACGGCGAACACAATGACGCCATCACATCTTCTAGGTCCATGATGGACACAAATCATTTTTTAACACTTGATGAAGAATGGTGTGTAACTCTGCACTGTTACCTAACATGTCCCAACAGGGACGCCACGGAAAAGCGAGCAGCAGCGTGGAGAGATGATCCATAGCTTCTGAAGCTGGGACTTTGAATGCCACCTGTGGTGCGTTCAGGGTCTGAAGGGACGTGAGCATTGTGCACATTTTTGTGAAGAATACCGTCTGCAGGTGTCACCGTGGTGTTTTTGTGAATACACGGACTCTAAAGCTCGGTTGGAATTATTCCAGCAGGACAATCAAGATGTTATTTTGCAAAGAGAGACAAGGAGCCAAAAAGATTCCTTGACTTAAGTTATGTTGATGGACTGTTGTGATCTTGACTTTACACAAAAGTGGACTGGGTCAGGCTGAACATGACCTTTAACCTCAGACCTCTATTCATTTTTGTGTCATACTGAATTTTTAGAAAATGTCCTTAGGCGCACTTGAGATACTGTGTTAAAGGGGTAAAAGATATTAGTAAGTAATTAATGTAACGTTCGGTTAAATGTAATTAACAGTTAAAGGCGTAGTGTGTAAGAGATGGTGACATCTAAAGGTGGAGTTACACGTGCTACCCATCACCTCACCCTCACCCTTCTGAACATGCAGGAGAACCTATGCTAGACTTCAGCTGTCATTAAAACTCAAAAGATGTTTAGTGCTTCCACTCTAATGAAAAAACATGGTGGCCTCCATAGAGAGGACCCGCTCCTCATGTAAATATACATTAATGGCCTCATTCAAAGGTAACGGAAAAAAAAACAAAAAAACATTTGGATGATAATAAAACTCATGAAAATGTCAGTAAGTCACTGTTTTGTCGTATTTTCAGAAGTGACACCAAATTAAAGAAATCGTACACACTGCACCTTTACAGGCCCGGGGACTGAACCCATGACCTCACGCATCCAAGGCGCCTGCTCTACCACCCCACTTGAGGTGTGGTAACAGGGACGGAGCAGACTCACGAGGATCACTCACCTCGTCCTTGCTGCTCTCTTTGAACGAGCGAGACCGGGACAAACCGGCCGCCGTCCCCGCGCTGGTGGAGGCTCCTCGCGCGCCCACGGCCGCCTCCTCCTGCTGCCCGAACAGCTCCTCCACCGAGCGGACGTCGATCTGGTAGTGCTGCTGGCGCACCGCCATGGTCCAGATGTTGGGCTTCCCGCGCACCTTCTCCTCCGGGATGGGCTTCCAGAAGAAGCTGCGCACGCGCCGCTTCTTCCTGGCATTGTGGTTGGCGGACGGCAGCGGCGGGGGAGGCGGGGCGCCCGGAGGTGGGGGCGGCAGGGGAGGAGGAGGCGGAGCTCGGTGCTTCGAGGTGTCCGGGCCGTCGCTGAGGGAGGGCGGCGCGGAGTGTCCGGACATAGAGGACGGGTCTGAGGTGGAGATGGAGGACGTGGCGCAGCTGCTTCCCTCGCCGCTGCCGCTCTCTGTCTCGTTGGCTGTGGGTGGACAACTCATAACCAGCATCACAGTGGAGGTGTCAGCACATGAGCTCTATGCTGATTGGGTGGGGCACAAACTTATCTCTGCTATTTCCAAAGAGCTAGAGTCATCGCTTTTGGACGCATCAGTCTGAAGAACGTCAAACTGCTTCGGCGTAGTCCTCTTGCTGCCGGACCAAGGTGAAGTGTCCCCTTCATCTAATCGCTGTGAGAGGAGCATGTCCTTTGACTCTGTGCGTCTCCGTCCATCGGCTGGTCGTCCATTGTGCTGGGCGCTCTGCTTTGAAGGTTACCTCCCACGGGGAAGAGGGCGGCGATGGCCATGGAGCTACGGGAGCAACAAAAACAACATAGGACAGGATTATGCGCAGGCAGTCATCCATACTGCCGCGGACCATCTAAAATTAGGGGGGGGAAATTAAAGGGCGTAGCAGATCAAAAGAGAGGGGGTCCCCTGTCAAAGGGGCTCACAATAATTGTTTTGTATTTTTGAGGCGCTTTGAAGTGGGGCTCTGGAGTGGACGATGGTCAGGGAACTGATGTCACACAACCTGTAGGATGTCTCGTCTTAAACGGGTCCTGTGTCATTACCAGCTTAGACACTGGTGGGGCTCGGCCTGTTTAAGTTGCTATAAGGACACATTACTTATTGCTACAGAGACGTTGGGATAAGACGTAAATAAGGGCGGGGCATGGAGTCAGAACTCAACTCTAGAGCAGTGGTGTCCAAACTTTTTTTTCTGAGGGCCACATACAGAGAAATACACAAAGGTCTGGGCCACAATTAAAGGTGCAGTGTGTACGATTTTGGTCACTTTTTTGTCACCTCCATCTATAGAAATACAATTGCAAAACAATTATAAAGACATTTTTACGAATGTATAATCACCCTAATGTATGACTTAAAAATGTGCCCTTTAATGTGTATTTACACCGGGAGCGGGTCCACCCTATGGGGGCGGCCATGTTTTTACAGTAGCCCTGAGTGGACATACTAAACATCTATTGAGTTTGAATGACAACTGGAGTCGACCACAGGTTCTCCTGCATGTTCAGAAGGGTGAGGGCGAGGTGATGGATACAATACACAACTTTACCAGTAGATGTCCCCAAATCTTACACACTGCGCCTTTAAAGTCAGCAGAATAAATCAAATGTTGGTACATTATGATTGATGATGAAATATAATCAAATAAAAAACAGCCTACATCACAACTTTCCATTATGGGTTTTCATTCAGAGTCTGGAGTGTCTCATCAAGATTTTCCAAATTTGATAAATGTACAAATTTGAATAAAACATAAGGGACTGAGCTCAATGAAGTGGTGGTGTTAAAAGAAGTACAATACTGTCAATTGCAAGTTTCATATGAGGGCCACGTTCCATTATATTTTTCGTCCAATGAAATATAGGCCAAGGGCCACAGTTGGCCCCTGGGCCGCCGTTTGGACACCGCTGCTCCGGAACATCCTGACATCCTTACCCCCAAATGTCTGACAGTTTGAGACCAGTGTGGGACGGAGCGTGTTGTTAATTCAACAGGTCAGAATGTAGTTAAGTGGCCCACCCTCCCACCTGTGTTGTTGTTCTCAGTTGGAGGGAAACTAGTCGTGTTTCAGGACAACACATCACTCACTGCCGGCAATCTGAAACCCCCTCAGTCTGAACAATGGGACGAACGGATGTTCAGGAAACAAGAGATGTATCAAATGGGGTGATGGTAAAAAATCATAAAGAGAAAGAATTGGACTTAAAGGTGCGGTGTGTGACATTTGGGGACATCTAGAGGTGAAGTTGCATGTTGTATCCATCACCTCACCATTCTGAGCATGGAGGAGAATCTATGGTGGACTTAGGCTGTCATTCAAACTCAAAAGATATTCAGTATGTCCACTCTGGGCTACTGTAAAAACATGGCAGTCCCCATAGAGAGGACCCGCTCCTCATGTAAAAACACATAAGTGTGCTCATTTAAGGGTAATGGGAAAACATACATTATATTATAAATTCCTGGAAACGTCAGAATGGAATTTTTTGTGACAAAAACGACTGAAATGCACCTTTAAAGGTGAAAATCTGAAAGGAAAACATAACTTTCCTTTTGACTTTACAATTTGTTCTATTGCATAAAACTTATTACATCGGATTCGGCGGATTTCCTGCATCTACAGATGCATCTTCCTCTTACATAATTCTGGAACCTCTAAGTGGTTAAAATCTAGAATGCATAGCTCCATCGATCACACGAGGCCCAGAGTTTATGACTAATTAATAAAGAGGGGCCACGTCACAGATGGCCTCATGTTGCCAACGTCAGCCCGCACACTCATCTGCCCTGGACCCCACCGTCACTCATGTCTAATGCATGAGGCTGTGGGAACATCTGACCTCACACCGAGTCCTCTCTCTCTCTCTCTCTAACTCTCCCTCTCTCCCTCCCTGCGGTGCTAAGAATGTAGCTGCTCTAACGCAACTCATTGTTTGCTTTTCTAAATTCAATTTAGAGATTTAGAGATCCATTTAAAGATGGATGATATGACTGCTCCCCAAACGTGAAGCCACCTAATCCAACTAGTGGCTGGATGCAGTATAGGTAATAAATCTAGTCTCCTCCATAATAGTGGATGGGATGGAGCAAAATACAAAGTCAAAGTACAAGTCAAATAACTCAAAAGATTGTTATTTCAGGCAGTTCCTCTGACACAAATACGTTCATCTTTATGCTACGTTTGAAGGTTTTACTGAGTTATTTGATGCCGTAGAAATGATGGGATACAGCACGATTGACAGCTGAGACTGAATCGTGATTGGTAAAGCATATGTAGTGATGTGCTGGAGGCCGCTGGAGCCTTTGATTTGTGGTTTTGATATTAAATCATGTTTCAATCTGCACCAGGGGATGAACTGACATGGTTGTGACCGTTATCAGGAGTCCAACATGATTTGCACCTACGACAGTAACACAACACAAAGAGCCCCTGAGGGCGGAGAAAGCAGAGACACGGTTTCCAGACCCCATACATTTACCTTCTGCCGACACGGAACACAGACACATTGTGAAGCTTCATCCAAGCCTCCACCTGCTGTCAACCCTGAGGTGTTCCCACTCTGATCAGTCTTCATGGCTGACAGAGGGGCCCCACCCTCACATCACCAAAGGTAACAAAGGTCAAAGTTAAAATGGAGAAAGAAGAAGCGGTATTCTGCGGTGGTGTGGTGGTGTGGTGTGGTGTGGTGTGGTGGGTGGGACCCCCTTTCAATAAATCTTCAGTGTACATCCTGACAGGAGGAACCCACACTCAGACAAAGACCAAGGGTGGGCCGGGTTTCAGTTAATTTCAGTGTCTTGTTATTGTTGTCAAGTTTTCAAATCGTTTATTCTCAGTTTACTTTCTTGAAAAACTGCACTTGGTTAAATGAATATCACTTAAACATTACGCTTTCAACGGCCATTTTGTTTAAACAGCAGATGAAATAGGATTTTTTTTCCAGACTAAAGTAAAAAAAAAGGACACAAAAATCACATTTCAAAGGGTGAAAATAATTAGCTACCATTTTCAATGGACTAGCTCTTCATGCCACAGGGGTTTAAACCCATGGGCCAATGGTTGTAAATGCCTGTTCTATAATATGTCACTGAATAAACTACTGTCATGTCATGTCATCTTCAACCTCTTATCCAGTAATCTGGGTCCCAGGGTATTTCTACCAGTACACATAGGGCAATTTAGGGTATTAGTGTCAGGGCCAGTGACACTGCAGCAGTGTCCGAGTGGGTTTTGAACCTAAGCTTCTAAACCACTGAGCCACTGCTGCCCCTGAATAAACTACTCAATGTGTACAAAAACATCAGTTATGCTCTTGCTAAAATTCAAGAATGGAACAAATGAAGGAAAATGTCCCTAGATTGGTTCCGAAGTTAATGAGGATCATTTCATAGGCGGCACAAAGGGTCATTAATGGGTTCACAAGGGTGAAAATGATTAGAATCAGAGTTAGACACGTCCACAAGAACCAAATACTATCCGTTATCTGGGAATCTGATTTTCCGTCTTGCAAATTGTAATAAATCACAAGTCTTCCCTGAACAATAATCGTGCGGCGGTTTCCTTGATTTCTTGGCAAATTCACGGCACTTGAACATCTGGAATGTTCCGAGTGTCTTGTATTTGTGCATATCTAAATAAAACCCAGGAGACTTTAAATGTGTCTTCAAAGGGGGAGTGGTGGGCCTCAGTAGAGGTATGCGCTCTGTGATTGCTACTCTAAGCCCTCAACCAGCTGTAGTTTCATAATTGACCAAAGGTGATACGTGGATTCCTCTGACAGCATGTGGGACTTTTCGGAGGAAGTTCATTATGCAAAATTGAAAAGAATTCAAACCGGAGGTGAGTGTCAACAAGTTTCCAGGGAGCCTTCGGTTCCAAAACAAACAAAATCCCCCACTAACTCTCAATTGTGTAACAGCGAAGGTCAAGGCGCCGCTGGCTGCCATTATAATCCGCTGTCGCTAACTTCCACTTCAATTTCCTCAGGGGTCAGTGACGCCCCTGCAGAGCGCAGGTCTTTCACCCACACCATAGGGCCAAAGAGGCGCGTTCACAGGGGATTTAGCTGATCCTCCTCCATCATCATCATTACCACGGGAATGCTCGTTAGCGGAGACTTTTGCGTAAGGCTCAGCAGGGCATCGCTGTCAGTCCGGGTTTGTCTCCGATCCCTCTGACCACCTTGATCCGAACTTGTCCAACTGAGGAGGAGGAAGGGGCAGGTGGTGACGGAATCTTAGAGGCACTTTCCCACACATGATGGACAGAAATAGTTTGCTACGGCTGCAACTCATCTGAATCTTCATCGTACGTAATTCGCAGAATGCTTGAAAATGGGTACGAGGGGCTCGCTGCTGGGTCACTTACAAAGAGCTGAGTCGGCACCAGCTCTGATCTGGTCCTTTGTCTCAAATCCACAGCCTTTAACCATGAAATGATCTGGTATGGAAACCAGATCAGCTGCTGATCCCAGTGAGCCATTATCAAGCTGCTTAGTCTGACCGACGGTCCAATTCCCAGAAGAGAGACTCAGCCTCTTCAGCATCTCCGGTCATCGCCCTCTGAGTATGAATGCTATCCTGAAGTCTCATATCCTTTGTGCAAATGCATAATTGGTCCTCCGTCCACTTACACCACTGACAAAGAGGCATCACTTCCACTTGAGACTCCCTTGAAAGCGCTGGTTTATATCCTTTATTTCCACGTCATCTTTACAATGGAGGGGAAACAGAGGAGCGGAGAGCTTATCCTCAGTAACACAAACACAGATATACACACACGCGCTACTACCCAGGTAACTGATGCCCCGACAACAAAAGACAAAAGGGCGGCGATGCCAAAGAACTCTCTCTCTCTCTCTCTCTCTCTCTCTCTCTCTCTCTCTCTCTCTCTCTCTCTCTCTCTCTCTCTCTCTCCACAAACACACAGAGAGGATGTGAGATCACACATCTGGGATCCATGCAGCAAGCAAACACAATCGTTTGCAGTGCAACAACAGCTCTCTGCTCTAACAGCACAAGGACGGCAGTCCATTATGTGGCGATGGCAGAGGGCGAGGGACTGCAGAAAGACCACTTCTGTGTGCAAACCAGACTTAAACCCCCATCTGCATCATAAAGGTGGCATCATGCAAATGCAGCCTATGTCGGAAAAAGTAAACGTCTTGCTACAGACAACGTCAACGTGGACAGAAATGACACAAGTAAAGACCTTTATCTCTCTAAAGATGATGTTTACATGTGTTTCTATAAGAATGGTGCATTCAATGTCCTGCTCACATGCGACACAGCAGAGTCAGTAAGTACATGCCATAAAAAGAGAGTCTAGAATTCTAGAAAAGTTAGCGAGAGAGGAGAATACTACACCATCTGCGTTGGGACGGTGACTGAGTGGTGCAGGGCACTATGTCAAGACACCAGCCTCATAAGTGGTGCGTGGGTTTGAATCTTGTCACTGACACCTTTTTTGGCAGGGCATTTTCTGGATGAGCTACTAGGCGCTACAGTGACAAAAAATGTGACTGCTACATGGTGAAAGCTACAACCTCACAAGATACGACCACATACTGACGATTGCTAAAAAGCCAAATGGAGGAGACGGCCCTGGGAGGACAGCTCTGATGTTCACATGCCACTCTCTCGTCTTTAGGGCTGGATTAGACGATTGGTCGGCGTCAACTCTGGCAGCATTCACCTGAATTTATGGGTAGCGTGGCCGAGCGGTCTAAGGCGCTGGATTAAGGCTCCAGTCTCTTCGGGGGCGTGGGTTCGAATCCCACCGCTGCCAAGGTTTTCCCATATCTTAACAGCTAGCCAGAGATCAGACCACCACTGATTACATCATCTATGACATGAAAAGTTCAGTTATCTCTGCTCAACTGATTAAGTATCTCCCGGTTACGGTGAGAGACTCGGCTTGCATGAGGTGAGAACAGATGTAGGCGTGTCGGTTCTACCAATCACGTAGTCTGAATTCAATCACTTTCCATGTTAATTACAGTTTTGCTATGTACACGCTATGTTTTTTCAACAAAACTATCAATTACTATCAGGGTATGAAACAGTTTGTCTTGAACGGGCAAAATGTGCCTCGGTTACTAACAAATGATCAGATATCAAGAACTCTCTGACATCACCTGAAGGCACCGACTGTGAATCAACAAACACAAATCAACTGTTGCTCAGAAAACCTGGGGATAAAGAACCTGATATTCAGGAACTGTTAGATTGGGGATTTATCAAATATCTTCAAAGACTGAGCTCAGCTTGGTCCCTGTGTTTTTAGAGTGAACTCAGGCGGTGCCTAAATTATTCAGATCTGGATGGAAAGAGTCAACTCACGTCCATGTGAACTGCTGCTGACCTGAGGGTGGCCTGTACTCAGAGATGGAACTAGTCAAAGGCAACTTACCTGTGTAACATCTTTTTTTAAAGTTTTCTTACTGAGGGGTATTATAGTTTCTTGTAAATAACTAAAAGGAAATGATATGGAGAAATGATACTTTTATTTGACTGTGCATGTTAACGATACGAATGTGCAATGAATCAAATACAGTGAGACTTTAAACCACAAAATATGAAGCCTTACTTATATTTCTTTGTCATTACAGTTGGATCATTGAAACATTTTTCGCCATCTATTTCAATATGCGCATGTGCTGACAAAAAGATCAACTTTTTTTACTCCTTACCAGTATCACAGCCCCCCCCCCCACCCCCCCGCCCGCCCAGGAAAATCCATATTGGCCAACCACTGCTAGGTCATGGATCACCTCCCTTACAAAACCACTAATGTAGATACATTTCAGTTTGCTGTTAATTTGCTCTTTGCTTCTGCTTCATTAGCTCATTTTTGCAGCTCAGTGAGTTCGAACACTCTCAGCCTTCCTCCCTCGACACAAAGCAATCAACATTTGGACAATGGATGAGCAAACACATCCATGAATGTGTCGGTGCTCTGTCCACAAGCTGTCGCACCAGATCATCTTCATCACTGGAGTATTCCTGTATTCACTCGACTCCCTCCGGCCTCCCTGCTTATGGTGAGTTAGTTCTTAAGTCGCAGCCCCTCCCAGCCTTTGTATCTCGGCCCCCCCCCAAACTTAATCCATAATTAAAACACGCTTGTTAGTCATTCATTCAGACCTAAAGATCAATCTCTGTGCAGCAGGTGACAAAGCTTGAGAGAGGCCGAATTACTTTCCATCTTGATTTCCGCTTAATGACAACTGAGCGGCACGTACAACCTCCAAAACAAACATGCGGTACAGTCGTCCCGGCGCTGAGAATTACAGTGGCTCGAACAAGAACTGAACGGTTTATTATGTTCTCAAATCTGCAAAATCACTTTTAAGGCGATTATTGCTAGAGGCTATTTGTCTAGAGAGAAGGAATGAAATCCTAATGAGGTCAAGGTCCAGAACCAGAACCTCCTGCCATGTGAAACTTCACCTGCCACACTGACAGACAGTGACGGCTCAGTCTGTCCACTAAGGGTCAGCGGAGGTTCCCTAACGTGACATAAGATAAGATAAAAGTGAAAATCTAGATGAATAAACTCATTGATTCATGATGAATTCATTCACCTGGATGAAGTGATGGCCAACTCAGACTGTTTCAATATGCAAATTATAAGCAATTTTTTGGATCCTAATGAACAAGAACATTCCTTATAATTGAGAAAAGGCTTTTTTCTTCCCTCTTTAGTATTTCTGATTTTGATTCTGATATTCTTAAGGCCTCTGTTGCAATACACTCAAATAGATGTGACGTCTTGCTCAATCTGCTCCTTGGCAATGAAATGAATGAAATGAATAAAGACGTAAAATTCACAAACATCATTACAAATAGACCATCAATTTCCTTTCATTTCCTCAATCCACTGTGAAAATAAGTCACTGTTGCACAGTTACCGTTTTCTCTGTCGCTAAATACGTAGCAAAGGCTGTTAGGTTGGCAGACACTGTAGGAACGCTGGCACAGGTCTGTGCTAACTTGAGACTACCTGAGATTTCTTCACAATATTCTGACCGACGACCAAGATGTAGGTTTCTGGGTTATGTCTGGAAAGCACGGGGAAAAAAATGCTTAGTCGTCTATTTGGGGCATTCACGTTTTTTTATTAATGATCACGTCGACTAATTGTGGGGCGTTGTTCTGCAGGTTTACTTCCAGTCCTGAGCAAAGGGTGATACGAAGAAGAAGTTGTTTTTCAGTGTGTAGGATTTAGTGACATCTAGTGGTGAAGTCACATATTGCAGGCAAGTGAACATGCATAGTGTAATGGCACCTTCTAAACTCTGTCACAGACTGGTTAGGTTTCTGCAGAGTGCTTTTGAGATTCGTAGTGGGCGGTTCACTCGTCGCCATCTTGCCATTGCCTCCCTCCTCCTACTTCCTGTGTCATCCAAAAACGGGCAAAGAGGCGGAGCACAGGTAGAGCTGGGGTGTGCCCACGGCGCTGCCGCAGCATCCACAGAACACGACAGGTCGGCCTATAGGTGTCACTCAAGAGGCCACGCCCTAAATGATGCACAATTTCAAACCTCAAATGAGAAGCACTTGAGAACAAACATGTTTACTGCACCTTTAAATGTGCCCATTTTAACATAGGAGTCTATGAAAATTGCCAGCCTCAAGTGGCCACCCTATGAACTGCAAGTTTTTCCACTTCCGTATTGGACTCATCCGTCAGCCCCGCCCCCTCGTCAGGCTGCCGCTCGGTAAAAACCTCATTGCAAATATCATCATAGTCTTCTGCAGACAGATCCCCTTAAATCCTACACACTGTGCCTTTAATACAAATACAATCTCACTGCTAAGGCTCGAACCGTCTCTGCTGGAGACTCTTCCTTGCGCCTCACTTCACTCCACACCTCAAACATCTGCAGCGTCAGCGTGCTGAGGATTCATTATAGAGCTTGTGCAGATGCAGCCGCCCCCCCCAACGCGACACATCCACCAGGCTGGGCATGACTCTGCCAATGACAGTCCGAGTCGCAGACACCTTTCTCGGATTTGAAAGATTAAAGTCGCCACCTTGCAGAGCGAGCGGCTCTGACTTGTGGATGACTGTTTGAAGAGGCTTCACACGGGTCCGACACGAGCGTGGATCTCCGCTGTGACACGGGCTACATGGTGGCGGAGGGAGATAACCTGTAATTGAGCGTCGCCCAAAACACGACACATCTGTTCATCCTCCAGTAAACTGATCGAGCGGCAGAAATAACTCACGCGCTCAACGCCTCCATCGGTATGAGCAGCAGATCATTCGTACTTGAGCGCGACAGGAGTCATTCTTAATGACACATCGGCTTCGGCCTTAATCTCCCGACATGCCGCAGCATTCCCGACATGACTAGCAGATCAATTGATTAGCTCAGGGGTGTCCAAATCATTTATGGCACATTGTTGTTCTCGAGGCCCAGGGCTGCATTGTGTCTGAGTGCTGTGTACAAATAATACGACACTCCACCACGTGTACCATACTGACATCAGCGTGGCCCATAGCGTCATCAACGGCGTCAACGGAGGCCAACGAATGACACAAACGCACAGAGAGAAGTTTCCAGAGGCTCGTCGCACACCAGCTACAAAACCGACTCTCCTAATCAAAAGTACAAAGGAGAAACCAGTTGAAACTGAACCCACTCAGTGAGGACGAGCAGGAGGGAGGGATGAGAGGTGACTGGATACTTTGTCTGCGAGGCCACACAGATCAAAAACATGGCTTTGAATCCACCCCCCCCCCTCACCCACCATTCCCATCCCATTTGTTTCCTGTGATCCATGTCTGGCCTGTAGCACGACTGCCACCGCTCGCAACCTCCAATTGTTGCCTCTGCAATCTGAGCCTAGTGCCAAGATCAGCTTCAGGCAAACCATTGCTGTACGTCTTGGCTTCACAGTCCTGCTGCTGCTGCCGCTGCTGCTGCTGCCGCTGCTGCTGCTGCCGCTGCTGCTGCTGCTACTGCTGCTGCTGCTGCTGCTGCTGCTGCAGATTTACACCAACGTCTGCCCAGGCAGGCAGGCAAAGGGAGAGCCGGCTTGGAAACAACAGACGCCGAGCGAGAGGCGCAGGTGATTATGGTATAAGACAAATAAAGCAGGTGCTCGGGGTCGCCATAGAGACAACGCCACGGAAACACGGTGGGAATGCAAACATGTTTACATGGCGGTGAGGAAAAGTGTTTGCCCAAGGGCACGGAGGCAGAGCAGGCTTCATTAAAGGTAAACAAGTGAAACAATACTTACAGACACGGGTCAGATTACAAACTCCGTCAGTGAGCATCAGGCAGAAATCCCTGAAACAACATTCATTCGATGACGCGGTGAGAGGGAACATGGTCGGAGCTTCAGCTCTGAAATGCGCTTTTCTTATTTTACTCCATCTCTGTAACACGGGCTTGTTTTTCGTGACTGGGCCGTGACATCAAAGAGACTTTAATTTTCTTTCTTTCTTTTGTTCACTTTTCTCCTCTCCATTTCTCATTGCGGGCTGAAATCGAATTGATAAGACAAGGACGGATTTTCAGCCAATAAAGAACACTTCAGCTGACCCAAGTTGCCGACAACTATTCAGCTCCTCCCTGCTCCCACACGAATAAATCAAGCGCCCCTGTATCTTCCGCCCGGCCGTGACGTCAGAGAATTGAGTTTTCCATGTTAGTCTCGGCCTCCACAGCAACTGGGGGTGACACTGCCCTCCCCCCCCTCTGACCTGACCCACAGAGAAACTCCTCTCTTTTCCACGGGGAGCATTGTTCCCAACACTTGAATGGATTGCCCTCTAATTCATCCCCGCGTGGATAATAGTGTACAAAAGCCAAGGAAGCCGGGGTCTGAGGTGCAGAACAAAACCAACAGGGCCAGAGTTATAAAGCCATACATGCTGAAGTAAAAGGGGCTGGCACCACCAGGTCTGTTAGGAAACCACAACAACCGACACAGGACCACACAGCAGAGAGCTCTGTAATGTAAAGTACAACTGTGCATCATCTGCATATAGAGAGATAATGATACTTGGGAAGCTTCAGTTGTGTGTGTGTGTGGGGGGTGGGGGGGGGGGGGGGGAGGGGGGGCAACCAAAGGATACCTTTCTGGAAGTTTCTAGAAATGCATGACTTCACAAGATACACAGAATACAAATATAAAAACTACACGTCTGGCCACAATGTTTTCATTAAGCCACAGTATGACTGTCCTGAAGAAGCTGTCAAAGATTCTATATGAGAGTATACGTATCCATCCCAAATACTACTTATCAAATATACGTGTACCTGCTACTGTCAGACACGAACACAAGACTACTGAGCGGTGACAACTGAACGTATCAAGGAGAATATTCTATAAGCAATGGAGTTGTACTATGCAATTATGATGATGCAACTTATGCTGCCAAGTAGTAAAACTACAACATAACACTGAGGTTTTAAGTTTAAAAAAGAAAGAAAGATATACTTGTACCATATTTAACACATTTAAAAGATACTGATACATAAGTCAACTCATCAAACCTTGCTAACTACATTTACTAACGTATTTTCCAAAGTGCAAATACATGAATGTAGAGTCAATATTATAATTGATTGTTATCAATTAGATTCAGTCAATATACAGTAACTGTCAAGCAGATATTTCCTCATAAAAAAATGACTATCATTGATTTGTGTGTGTGCGTAAATATGAAACTACAACTAATGATATTACGTCACAGTGTCAGCTAATGAGAGAGAGCTGCTGAAAACCCCTTAACACTTAAACATCCTTTACACTTTAGGCTGGAAAAATCCTTCTTTAAGTCTAATTCCACTCACTACAGACGCCATGTTGAACGGATGTAGTAAAGTTAAACCCGTGAATCAGGTGTTTACTTGTGTTTACATCTGCATCGACGAGTAAAGCAACAGATTCAGGCCTGAAACTACACGAAAAAACACAAATAGGTCAATATTTGTGTAATTGTGAAGCGGTTCAACGCTGAAGGAGATTATTTGAAACATAAAAAAGGTTATATTGATTTTTTTTAAAGCAGTAGGAGAAGGTCAAAACAGGGACTCTCACACAGAGTTCCAGCCGCGGGTCGAACATCCAGAGCCGGCAGGATGCGGCGGCAGCGACCTGCTCCACTTACCCGGAGGATGAGGAGCCTCGTCGGGACACGTAAATCCGCTCCGACACCGTTGGAGTTAGTCGGTTAGTAGAAGGTGGTCGGTTATCCTGCTGTGTAGCCGGTTGTCAGTCGCTGAGGTGAGCGGGTACACACACAAACACACACACACACAAACACACACACACGCACTCACGCGGGCACACACTCAGACACACTCTGACACCAGCAGCCGCGGCACGAGCAGCAGACTGTGGCGCTGTTGTGAGCTCCCTCCTCTCTGATTGGTCCAGGTGGAGCGGGCGCGTTCCCGTGTCCTTACCCTCTCTGCGCGCGCACACACGCAGCGTGTGACCAGTGGTGCAATCACAAGGCTGCAGAGAGCAGGTACAGAGCAGCACATCACTGTGTTTTCAAGGGGATGAGATTATAATCTATTGATCATATCACCACTTAGATTAACAACGCCCCCACTCGTGACTCTTATGATAACTATGATCATATATTTTGAAACTGTAGTTATGAGCCGCAGAGAATTTGTAAGATTAATTGATTAGCTGGGGGGGGGGGGGGGGGGGGGGGGGGGGGGGGGGACGGACCAAACTGTGGCCCCGGGTGCCAACTGCGGCTCTTCGTCCATTTTTTTATTGGCCCCGCAGCAACTTTAAAAAATATAATGGAATGCGGCCCGCACATAACATTTGGGCTTGACTGTATTGTGTACCTCCTCCTTTGATGGTGGGCGGGGCTACCGCTTCATTGAGGGCAGACATGACCCCGACATATTACCCGTCATAACCTCAAGGTCAAATTCCCAACTACCTGTAATCTTTTACTTTGGACCCGCCACCTGACCCGCTAACAATATTTACGTTTTTTTTTTTTCATTTAAGTTTGTACTTTCAAACATGCATTCAAAACTCATTCAAAAAAGAGAGACAGTTGGAACACACATTGCCTCAGAGAATTTAAATTAAATTTAACATGCGTGTCAACAGACAGTCTCACTAAGCAGACATTTCAATATGTATCAATACAGCTGTTAAGGCTTTGTGTAATGAAATGAATTTTGTTGTGATGTATGGATGTTCTTTGTGGGGTTTTTTTTAAGCATATTTATCAACGTTTGATTTATTTTACTGACCTATATAGTGGGCAGGACTGTTGTGTAATTTTTCTGTATCTGGCCTGCATTGAAAAAAGCTCGTACACCCCTGGATTAGCTAATCCAAGGATAATTAATGAAAGCAGTTTAAATCTGGTTTGTTGATCATTTGAGCCGTAAATATCTTGATTCCTGTTCCTTTGTTGGCCTCTAGGTGTCACTTTCAAAATACTACCGAGAAATCTCATCCAAAGAAAAGTCCCAGAAGACATTTAAAGAAAAGAGATTTTTATTTTCCCAAAGAGTTAACACGACATTCTGAATCCTTTTTCTTTTCTTTTTTTTTTTTTTACTCACCATTTGTTAATGTGTCATTATTACAAAGGTAGATATCCACTAGCACATTCTTCTCTGAGCCTTCAGGAAAACAACAAACAGAAAAAGAAACGTCTGCACTGGTCATCGACTACAAGGTCAAACTGCAAAAATTACAAATATATATATTTATATATTTATACGTCCAACTATTTCCGGGAAACAAGAGATTGTTGTCAAGGTTTACACTCTGATACTTGCTACTTGTAGTAAAAGTACAAATCAACAAATTAAGGACTTGATAGCTCCTTTGAAAAAATATCTTTTTTTTTATAAAGCCCAATGAAGGAAACCGTTCAGGTGAAGGACGCTGGTCTTTTTCAAATTTACAAAAAAGACAATAAACAACTTCTCAGCTTAGTTGTATTTTGGTTTACACCTTACATATCATACAGTTCTTACAAAGTTTCTGTAATTAGTTTCAAATGTATAAATGTGCATGTGTGCAATATATGGATAACTGGAGAGGAAACAGTATAACGTCAAATAGATTTGAAAGGACTTTCAAACAAAACACGTGTTACTTGTTGTTGTATGGAGTGTTTAGATACGATATAGTAGACTTTAACTATATCATCTGTGTGTGTGTGTGTGTGTGTGTGTGTTTGGTCCTGATAACTGGGAGTGAGAGTGCCTGTTTCCAATGATAAGACGTCAGCGTGAAAGAGGAGAACTGAGCTCATTTGTGAGATCAAGGCACGTTTTCGTCACATAAGGCTGGTCCTTAGTTTTCTACACTATTACGGAGGATCCGCACACTCGTTCAGTCATATGCAAAACAGGGGAATTCAGTAACGGGTAGTATGGATTCAGAAAGTAAACTGTGACAGTACGGGCCTTGTTCATAGGTGGCATGGACACGCGTGTCCATTTCTGTTGAAATATCACTTCCTGGCGCTGCAAGCAAATATCTCGGTGGGCAGACACATCTAATGTGACTGGGTTTTCACCACAGGGGGCAGCGTTGCACCTCCACTGCCATTTCACCCACTCACTATCAGCTTCTCAGAAGTTGTTGTTAAGTCACAGAACAACCCAAGGAGAATTAAAGGGGAAGTGCATCCATCATGGATGCTTAACATGAACTGGACACAGAGTTGGAGGCGGGGCCCCGTTGCTTCCAATGAAATTGAGCTTACTTTTGTGTACGTAGTATTTCCATGTTGTAAAGCCCACTAGGTAAGATGTTGATTAACCTAAAAATGGATGTACTGACATTGTTTTTCCATATTCTTCCCTATTAGGGAAAAAGAAAACGTTTTGGTGGCGGCACATGGTGTCTGTTGCAGTACCACTATTTAGCCACTATGTCTCAGCGCTCTTCCTGTGTCCAGTCTTTATAAAACGTTACAAGAATCCATCCATCGTACGGTTTAGTGGGCGGTCCTTGAGCACGTCCGACATACTTTGAAGGTCGGAACGCTGGGATATCAAACCACATGTATCAATACATTGTCCTGAGCGCATTCATATCTGTTCTAATCGCCGATTGGCTACTCAAAGTCTCATGATAATGCCACGTATGAACAGGCTCATGACTATTTTACAAATGATGTCGATTTCAGCAGCCACACTTTGAAATCCCAGGTCAAAACAAACGATCTGACACTTTGGGAAATATATGAGGAAGTGTTAATCAAGATCCACATCTGTCCAATCAATTTGATGCTAAAGCTAGCTGCTGGTTAGCATAGCGTAGCTGTACACAATGACTGGAAACAACATTTCTGTCGTCTGTCCTCCCCCTGGTAAAAACCACAATTTATTTGTTGCACTTTGGTTTTGCGTTAGTGTCATTTAGAGAGTATAGGGAACAGCACCAGGGTAGCTGTCCAGAGTCTTTACGCTACGCTACGCTAAGCTAACCAGTGTCTAGCTTTTGTAAAACGACAGATATAAGATTGTGTTGATTCTCCATGAGAGATCAGGATCCACATATGTTTCCCAAAATATCAAAACACCACTTTCCTCTTGCTGGTAAGGTGATCACTTCTCGTTTGCATAATGCCAAAATCTGAATGTAATTCAACCCCCGTTCATCACAACTTATGTAAAAAGGGGAGTCTTCCCAATAAAGCATGCATCCTCATCTCAGCCAGCAGGGGGGGACAGAGTAAATCGTGTGACTACACACTGGCAGGTGTTCTGAAACCTGTAGCTGCCCGTACAGAGCCAGCGTGTCCTGCTGTGCTGAGATGACAACATTCATAAGCTGGAGTACAAAAAGGCCATAAACAGCATCCGGGTGTGTTTACTGCAGCAAGACCTGTTGGGCGCTTTTGTTTTTTTGCTTTTTTGCCGAACAGTACAAAAGTGCATTTTCTATGATTTGTAATTCCTGTACAGATGAAAGAGGATTGTTGACGACACAGATTGTGGAGATCCCTATTTAAAGATTTACAATTCAGAGATTTCAAAAAGGCAGTGACTGTGGAAGGGTTGTCGGGCAAAGAGGACTTGTTGTCGCTTTTGTTTTTTTTAATTTTTCCTTTACAACTCGACATTTCCTGTCGATGCGCCAAACTGGTCCACTGTGGCTTCGCAGGGAGTGATTAGTGCTCTTCCAGCCAAGATGGACTGTCCCCACCTGGCATTTTCAACTTGATGTGGAACTGCTTGAGCGTCAGTTCCAGCTGCTGTTGGTTCCCGGCGTAGTACGCGGCGATGGCGTTGTGGAACAGGGTGAGCTGGTTGTGCAGTACCTTCACCTGTTCAGGAGCAGAGAGAAAGGGGAAAACAGGGATTGGAGCACATCTGACGTTTAAGATGCTATGTCGGGGCAGGTATGTACACGGAGGAGATCCAGTCTCCCAGGCTGACCTTGTTCTCCTCCAGGAACTTCAGCTTGACGGAGACGTCGTTCCGCATCCTCTCGTACTTCTCGCGGTGGAGCTGGAACTGCTGCTGCGACTGCTCGATCTTGGGCATGGTGGTGGCGTCACGCGGCCCCAAATTCAACTCCTCCAGATCCGTGCGGTAAGCATCGTACTCAACCCTGGGGGAGGGGACATACGTTCAGCACCATCGGAATTGTGTGTGTGTGTGTGTGTGTGCGTGTGTGTGCGTGTGTGTGTAATATCCAAGCAGCAGCATCAGGGGCTGACGGACACAGAAGTGGAAAAACCTGCAGTTCACAGGGTGGCCACTTGAGGCTGGCTCCAAGAGACTCCCATGTTAAAATGGTCAATTAAAGAGGTGAATTAAACATGTTTCATCACGACGTGATTGGATAAAGTTTTTTTTGTTTTGTTTTTTTGAATGTGCACACATTACCTTGCCATCTCATACTGTTTGATGTTAATCATGGTGTCCTCGATTGTTTTGTCCACGAGAGTGTTCACGCTGTTGATGAAGAAGTTGATGGCACCCAGCAGGGTCTCTCCGTTTTTGGACAAAAGCTTTTGGGTTTCGGCGTTATAACCAAACTCCTCCTGAAAGACACAATGACACGCATGTACAGGAGAATCGAAGTGACAGGATGTACTTTACACACAATGACACAAGCAAGTTGAAATGTAGAGTAGGCAGGATCTGATGGAGGGTGTGTGTTTGTGAGCGCACCAGCAGAAGTTGGTCCATTAATTGCTAATTGTAAACAACTTACAATGCAAGTTACACTTCTGTGTGAATGTTATTATATAGAAGTACATTATGCATAGTCAGCACACATAAGATATACTCTACATAGTTTAATATAGAAATGTAAAACAGTTTGGCAAGCTAATGACGCAGACTGCGAGCACGTATTTGTCCAAATCAAACGGCAACCACAGGGGCTGACGGATGAGTCCAACATGGAAGTAATTAAAAAACGCGCAGTTCACACGGTGGCCACTTGAGGCTGGCTTCAAAAGTGAGTCAATCCCCATAGACTCCCATGTTAAAATGGTCAACTTAATTAAACATGTTTGAAGCCTGGTGCAAACTACAGTTCTGGTCTCAAACTGTCACATGTTTTCCCGTGACAACAGAACAGGGTCACATTTCTTTATAACTCTTGTGTATCCTGTGTATTGTTGTGTTGTGTTGTATGTATTGTAGCCTGTTCAGCAGGGAGAACACCAATTCATGTTCCTAGTGCACTGCACACGGCGAATAAAGTTGAACTGAATTGAATTATTTTCATTCTATCGAGGTTTGAAATTGTGCATAATCAAGGGCGTGGCCTCGTGAGTGACACCTGAATCGACCTGGCACATTCTGCGGATGCTGCGACAGCACCGTGGGCCTTCCCCAACTCTATCCTTGCTCCGCCTCTTTTGACAGTTTTTGGATGAACCAGGAAGTAGGTAGGCATCGGCAAAATGGCGACAAGTGAAGACGCCCACTGGGAGCCTCATAAGCGCTCTGCACGCAACAAACCCCAACACGCTTCTAATAGCTCATTAAAGATGATTGATCCATTTTTTCAACAATATCCTGCACGCTAATACCTTTAATGAATTGAATGAATTCTGTTCGGACTCACATGGAGTTCTAGTGACTTGAGGCTGAGGTCGGCGAAGGCTTCACCCAGCTGCCTCTGCGTCTGCATCATCTGCGACAGCTGACTGGCCAGCGTCTGCGCCAGCCTGATCACATTCTGGTACTTCCTCTTGTTGTCACGCAGGACCTCGATCTGAGCCTCCAGCTCCAGGTCGACGGTCCTGGAGCCTCGACCCAGCTTCTCCGACAGGATCTGCCTGGTGCACTGCAGAGGAGGGCAGGCTGGTTAACACACACACACACTCACACACTTATCATTTTAGAATTTTGTTACGGTTAACAGTGGAGAGCTTTAACACAAAGGAGGAGGAGGAGGAGGTTGTGTAGCCATATTGAAAACTCTAAAACAATTTTGATTGGAATTGTCGGTTTGGGGCAAACTTCACTTTACCACCTAAATAACAGCGAAGGAGAAGAGAAGCGAGGCTTAGAGGTGTGGCAGAGCGAAGGGAAGGAAGTACAAACAAATCAAGGACAGAGAGGATTACTTTATAAGTGTTGATGCTCCACTTTCTCACTAGGTCCAGTTTTTCCATGGCTGGGTTCTTTAGGTCGTCTGACAGGACCAAGGCTCCGGCGTTTGGCTGCGCTGTCATTTGGCCTGGACAATTACAAGTCACGGCTCGGTTTAGTGGGTGATTGAGTTCATGGATTTGCAGGCAAGAAAGCTGTGGTTAAAAATGAGTTATAAACACCCTCATCACAATGCCTTGCAGATTCTGATACTTTGACACACACACACACACACACACTGCTGAATTAAAAGAAGTTAGAGAACAAACGTGACAGCTGTGATTGTTGAGATCCAAGTGAAAGTGCAATTAGTCATTGGACCATTAGTCAAAACACAATACGACAAGACGAACCACTTTGAATTGCTGCAGAGGGTTTGGGCACAGCGAGGAAACGCCGATATACATGGAGCCTTCAAACTGACAAAATGCAGGTATTGGTTATTTGAAATAATTATGTGGCTGCTATTGGTTCAATCCCCAGACGATTTGCAACGGTGAAGCGTCTTTGGTCGAGACACTGAGACATAAATTCAGCCCTGATGGCGGCGCCAGTTGTTGGTGAATGACGTGTACACAGTCAATTTATTCTTGATTTATTGCTACTGTGTTTGTGTAAGTATGGTATGATGATGATTGATCACTATCAATAGTATCATCATCACCAGTAATTGTTTATTATACTGTAATTATATCATAATTACTTCATTATACTCATGACAGGCTCAAAATATTTAGCTACTATATTTTTTCAATTCCGTTTAGCCAACTGATGGTGTTTGAAAATAAATCAATTCCACAAAATGTGCTTGTACTTAAATTGAACATTCATTTAATGTAAAAGTATCAATATTATTTGAATCAATGCATAATTTACACTGCAGTACCAGCAGTGTGGGAAGATGGCGCCTGACTTCATGCTCTTAACCTGTGTAGACACAGACAGACCTTTGTGGACCAGTGATTAGTCTATGATGTAGATCAGTTTGTATCAAACACGCATGGAACCACGGTTGATATCTCTGATCCCGTCTTAAACTACATTCGATCAGTTCTGGGGCTCCACGGCGCAGGTCTATGGGGGACCAGCTGTTGCAAGGGGCAAAGGTTGCAGGCAAGAAAACCCACTGAGATCAACAGCAAAGGCGATTTTCCCCCGTCAAGCCGAGAAAAATGCTTCGGGTATGGAGCTGAGATATTGGCTCTCGGGGACTGTGACGATCAGATCCCACTGAATACTCAGAATGTGCAAGAGCAAAGCAGACAACTACTCCAGTTTGCAAAGGCAGAGTTTGCAGAGCTGATAAAGGAGACAGAAGGAGGAAGAAGGATCGAGTCTGAACGGAGCGCAGCCTGTGGGGAACAAGGTGGAGGGTAAGAAACCCGATGAAGACGGATAAAGGTGCGGCAGATTGTGGTTAATATAGAGTGCAGATGGAGAAGGGGGGTGGGGGGTGGGGTTGGGGGGTGGGGGGGGAATGATTCAGTATCCTCTGGTTCATACTCCGTGGCTGCCGGTACCTGTATCAGCCTGACTATCGCTGACGGAGCGCGCCAGGCGGCTGGCGACAGCCGAGCTGGGAGCTACAGGTGCCACGGGGGACGTGGGCAGGCTTGCCGACCCTGGGGGATATTCAAAGTTGTGATTCATTAGTAAGGCCCCGCCCCCTCCCCTCCCCTCCCCCTCCCCCTCCCCACACAAGTGAAAAGGGGGAATCTGTCACTGGTGCTGATTTCCTGTGTGTTTTTTTTATTTTTTTAAACGCAGCGGCTCGGGATTGAACAAAAGCTGACCTCATCCAGTGTAAACAACGTGGGACAGAGCCATGGCAACATTCTGATCAAACGGTCTGCGACAGCTTGCTGCTCCATGGAGAGACTTTTATTTGCATTTGCAATCAGGTTGTGACGATGAAAGAGGGAAGGAGGGTCACAACCTGGAGATCAGAGGGAATTCATTATTTTCAATTGGACGTCCACCTTCACAAATTCAAATGTCGCCCTTTTTAATTTCACACGGGGGAAAAAAAAATAAGAGGAGCCACTGGGGAATGGAGGAACAGGTTGTTTGTAAACGCTGCAAATTAATCAAATGATGTCATGAGCTGAGAGGTTTCGTACACAAAACTTAGTACTGTAAAAAAAAAAAAAATGAATAGTGTTTTAACCTTTGTATGGTCCTGATTCGATGATGCCCTCCATTGTCGACGCAAAGTTACTGGGGGATACACAGGAGTCTGAGAGGGTCAAGGCACCGGGGCCACCAGCGTAAATGTCCTGTGGAGAAGTGTAAACAAGGATCGTATGAACAGGTTTAGAGGTTCCTTCCTGTTTGGTGTCGTTTCAAACATCACCTGTAACTATGACAACCGTCATCCACCTATAAAGGGTTTAGAAAATCATAGAACGTGTAAGTAAACTTATGTTTCTTATTTTGGTGAATAGTTAATGGAGGTGTTTCATGGTAATGAGCAGTATTTGGTGACATCTAGTGGTGAAGTTGCATGTTGCAGCTGGTTACTCAGAACCCACCCTTCCCTTGGGGAAGAGCAAAGCGGGAGAACAAAGCAGCAACCTGCGGGGCTGACAGATGAGTCCAATATGGAAGTGAAAATACTTGTAATTCACAAGGTGGCCACTTGAGGCTGGCCCCAAAAGCGAGTCAATCCACATAGACTCCCATGTTAAAATGACCAGCTGGTACAAACTATGGTTCTGGTCACGATCAGTCACATTTGTTCCTGTGACAACTGTACGAGGGGTGGATATTTTTCTCACTTGCTTATTTTTATTCTATCAAGGTTTGAAATTGTGTATAATTAAGGGGCGTGGCCTCTTAAGGGACACATGGGCCGACTTGGCACATTCTGTGGATGCTGTGAAAGCACCATGGGCCCACCCCCAGCTCTACCTGTGCTCCGCCTCTTTGCCCAAATTCGGATGAACCAGGAAGTAGGAGGAGTTAGGCATCGACAAGATGGTGACGAGTGAACGGCCCACTATGAGCCTCATTAACACTCTGCAGAAACCTCTGGGTGACGTCATGGACGCTACGTCCATCTTTACACACAGTCCATGAGGAGAACCAATGGTTGCCTTCATCTGTCCTTAAAACTGTTACAGAGCAATGAAAAGCTACAGTTTAGACATTTAGACGACTACACTCAATAAAACATCATTATAACATTTCATGTTCCATTTCTGCAAATTGAAATGAAAATGATGTCACCACAGTTTTACGGACTAGACCTTTAACTGGAAAAATGTGCCAGAATTACAATAAACACACTAAAGACCCGTCATAAGTGTGGTGTGACTCAGGAAACCTTTCACTAAGTCCCGTCAGTGTCTTAGTTACGTAAGTGATCAAAGTCAGGTTAATTAAGTGTAAACCCAAACAGCAGCTGTGTGGCGCACCTGACAAATAATCAATAGGAGGCGCAGCGAGGTCGATTGAGTGATATGTAGCTTCCAGGCCGAACTAATTCGATCAAGATTAAAGGTCTTTGAGCTGGATACAGGCGGCCGAGTCTCTGTCCTGCGAACAGCAGGTTATCGGACAGCTCTGCCAGCTCAGACAGACAGACAGACAGACAGACAGACAGACAGACAGACAGACAGGGCACCCTGGTGCCTCCATCAATGTGACAATGATCTCACTTCCCACTGTACAACACTGCTTCAGGAAAGGAAACCTATATTTACATGACTCTCGCGACCCCGAAGATACTGTTCAAGGTCAGGTGTGTAGGACTGAGGTGAAATGAACTCTGTTAGAGGAAATGGAATTTCAATAAATATTGACGTTTTACAAGTGTTTACATTGTGGTGACAAAACTTGATTGATCAATTTGATCAAATTAACAATACTGAGAAGATATGTCTATATCTTATATATTTAATGTGATGCGTGGGTAAGTATCTTCGTTGAATCTATTTATGTATAAGCGCCAGAAACTGTTAATTTGCTCAAACCTGTTTGTGTCGAGTGTTTATAAGGACGTCATCTGAAAACACCCCGTGTGGTGAGTCAAATCACGTGAGACGTAGACACAGATATCACAGATGTTGCAAAAATGGGTGTTGTGGTCAAACCGATCATCTTTCAACGCGATTACCTCGATTCATTGTTCGGCCTTTGTTTCTAGAAGGTCTCCAAAATATACTCTTACCCTCTGGAACACCGAGTCGGGGCTCTGGTCCAGGTCTCCATTACTGGTGACTGGAATCTCTGCGGCTGAGCTTCTGTGGGATTCCTCAGCCATTGTGTTTTCCTGTGAAGGCGACATAAAGAAAGTTCACGCTCAAAGGCTGAAACGCTGACAACCTGTGGAGCGCCGAAGGTCCACTGGTGGGACACAGCAGCAGCGGCGGCGGCGGCTGTGGACTGACTGCCATCTTGTGGACACGGACACAGTGGGAGAAGTCATTGACCCTGGCCAGAACAACTAGTTTCACCAACTTACCCAACACAGAGATATATCAAAGCAATGGAACAATAAGTATCTGGTTATTACACATCACAACGAAGCCAATAATGGATCTAAAATAAAGACAATCCAGACAAACGTTAGTGTGTTCTGAAGAATCCAAGCGCTGTCAACGGTTTCTTTCATTCATCTATGAGACAGGATCTGAGGCTCAGTGAGATAAAAGTCAGTTAAGTTGCATCATTACAGTGTTTCCTTGCTTCTGTGAACTCTCTTTTGAAATAACTGACAATTCACTATTCAATCTTTGTCAACCTTAGAAAGCCGATGTAGTATTGATGTCAACTTTTTAAAAATGACCCTTCTGAACGTTTACATACATAAATACTGGATTTGCCTAAACATGGTCATTTATTACCTTATATTACAGGTGCCACGGTTTGTGCAAAATAAGGATAATCGGACAATAATCAATAACACTTGCTGCTTTATCGACAATTACAATATGTGGTTTCTTACAGTTATATCCATGCCATTACATTTTTATGATATCAGTATATTATATTAAAGTAGTGTAGAATTTATATAATTCTAGTGGTGACGCTGCACATTGCAACTGACAACTAGCATGTAGCAGAGACTATGGTATATTTTGGTTCTTGTAAAAACTCCAAAACATGTTTACTATGTCCATATAGGGCTACGAACACTAAAATAAATAAATACAAATATTGCTGTCTCCATTGATATAAAACAAAAGTTCAAACTCTGAATGAAAACCCATTCATGGAATGTAAGCTGTTTTTGATTTAAGCATATTCAATTCTCAATCATAACTGACTGAAATTTTGATTTATAATGTGAACTTTAATAGCGGCCCAGATTGCTGTGTGTTTTTCTGTATGTGTCCCCCAGTGAAAAACACAACCTTTGGACGCCCCTGAGATAAGACACATGAATATTCCATTGTTTATAAAAAAATGACACAGTGACACGTTGGCCTACTCCCTGTAAATTTCCACACTGGCTCCTCCTGAGCCACTGGGTGGAGACAACAGCGCGTGGCCCGGTGAGCTTGGTTCAGGCTGTATTACAGCACCGTCTGCTGCTGTTGCTGCTGCTGCTGCAGCTGCTGCTGCTGCTGCTGCTGCAGCAGGCTGAAAATACAGCTGTGCCACTTTTAGAGCAGCTTTTTGGACCTGGTCACAGTGGACTTGGGAACCAAGCCACTTATCTAATCACTATAGAGCTCCGCACGTGAGCTCCGAGAGGCCTCGTAATGTAAAGCTGGTTAATGTGGATTGATGATACGGAGAGGGCAGGTGCTGCAGCAGCAGCAGCAGCAGCAGCAGCAATGAATAGCTTAATTTTGTTATATTTGAATGATCAATAAATCTTTTGTTGCCTCGTTGAAGACGCTGCTTGGTCAGTGGACCTGAACCGCGGCGTAAATAATGTAGCCACCAGTTCCCCGGGTAATGAGATCTGTGTCTCGTCTGAAGCGCCTCACTCCGCGCGCTGGGAGTCCAATCGTGAGACGCGATCAATAACTTAACATTTCCATTACATCAGGCAG
Organism: Chascanopsetta lugubris; assembly: GCA_016785325.1. NCBI lineage: Eukaryota > Metazoa > Chordata > Actinopteri > Pleuronectiformes > Bothidae > Chascanopsetta > Chascanopsetta lugubris. The sequence continues at coordinate 38,616 of JAFBJT010014906.1, read as the reverse complement.
TGTGTTGCAACGACTTTGGAGACGCACAGCCACGATTTAACATCGTAACAAACAAACAAAAAGGGGCTGAGGTCACGCGCATGACAAAGACCGTCGACATGTGGACGACATAAATAGTTAAAGGCCACGCGACGCCCTCATGCAGGAAGTAGAGACGGGCATCACCACGCTTGTCTGGTAACACACTGCTGATAAGACAAACTTCTGGTTTCCCGACACCAGGTTTGAACGAGTTTGATAGAAACAGGTCTCTGGTTACACACATCAAATCAAGGCAGAGTGTAACCAACAAAACCTGCCTGTCACTGCTGTTCTACCCATTTAGCTGCTGCTGCTGCTGCTGCTGCTGCTGCTGCTGCTGCTGCTGACGCATAACAATCCATAAACCGGGTTTTAAGAGTCTCAATCGTTATGGAGGTAATTCAGCTGTGAAGCCACAGATGCTCGTGGGCTCCGGGCCAGAATGATCCCCACCCCTGCGTCTGCAAACATTCTGCAGGAGAAGCTACAAACAGCGGGGTCCCGGTGCGAGCGGGGATAAGGAGTTAAGTGCCTGCGGTAAATCAGGCATATGCAAAGGCAAAGTGTGGCATGTCATGGTCTGCCATTCCCTGCAGTCCCGTCTCCTGGATACCAGCAAACCTGGCGTGTAAAGGACGGGGAGCAACAAGGAGCTAATTGTGCAATTAGCTGCGTCAGCAAAGAAGGGAGAACCTTTTCTTGCCTCTACGCACACACACACACACACACACACACACACACACACACACACACACACACACGCATGCACACAGGATATGAGCTCTTGTCATAGGAAAGATCCTGATTTTGATATAAAAGATGTAACAAGAGAGAGAGGGAGTGTCAGGGAGGGAGAGAGGGTGAGAAAGAGAGAGAGAGAGAGAGAGAGAGAGAAAGAGAGAAGGAAAGAGAGAAGGAAGGAGGGGGGAGGAGGGAAAAAAAGAGATAAGAGAGTCAGATGAAGGCAGATGGGTAGGTGGCTGTGTGTGTGTGTGTGTGTGTCTCTCTGAGTACAAGTGGGATCAGGTAACAAACAAACAATTGCACTGCGCATACAAGAGGGGAGGAGAGGAGAGGAGAGGGGAGGGGATGACACAAACACACACACACACGCGCACGCGCGCACACACACACACACACACACACACACACACACACACATTATCATAAAACTGGTTCATCTTGATGGCGAGTGAACATTCCAAAGATATATCTTACATATCCAAACGTATCCACTGTGCAACACCAGGCTCTGGGCTCGCGGCCCGAAGAGTCACACATTCCAATCAGAGAAGAAATGTGGGAATGCCTGGGAATGTGCAGTCAGGAGTCCGGATCCACCGCACTTTGCCAACCATGTGACTGCTGGCACGCAGAGTCCAACGAACCCTGTGCGCTCTGTCAAAGCGCAAATCAAAGTCGGTGCTTCTTTACACTTTTCAGTCCGACTGACACAGTCAGCGTCCACCGGGAGCAGATACAGCTGTCGAGGAGTGTATACTTACCAACAACAACAACAACAACAAACAACAAACGTACTGTCTTTAACACAACATACACATATACACCGTGGATCTACGATCACTGAGCACTGTATGAGGAACACCTCTGCATCTGATTGGGAGCAAAGAACTCTCAACTCCTGCGTGGCAGCAACCATTACGTATCAAGTCTTATCACATCGTGACATTTTATTTGTTGATGTTGAATCGGGTATTTCTATTAGTGGGTCAAATGAACGTGATACGAGTGACTGGCAGCACAATAGATGGAAATGTTTTTTGTAATGAAAGGTCAGAGGGAGAATGACCGCGTCCAGCCTGGAGGTCTTGGTGCTATAGCACTATGCTAACAGTACTTTTAGCATTTTCGCTTGTCTTTTTTTTTATTTTTAATTTTTTAAACTTGCTTATCTTTATTCTATGGAGGTTTCAAACTGTGCATAATCATGGGCCTTTTGAGAGACACCTGAGCTGATCTAGCAAGATCTGTGGATACAGCAGCAGCACCACTGGGAGCCGTACTTGCACTCTGCCTCTTGGCCCATTTTTGGATGAACCAGGAAATAGGGAGGAGTTAGGCATCGGCAAGACGACCAACGACGAGCTTCATAAGCACTCTGTGGAAACCTATGGGTAGCGTCGCGTGCGCTTCTTCGTGTACAGCCTGTAGGTAGAACAAGAGAACGTGCAGCTGACAAATCTGCAACAACACGGACGAGAATCTCCGCGGAACATTTCTGACATCCTGTGGAATCTTGGCCACGCGGAGCTGAGGAGGGATTTCAGTGCACGAGGAGAAACTAAACGGTATAATTATGGTGTTCCTGGTGAGTGCTCAGTGAGTGTATTCTGCATTTTTTTTCGCCCAAATACGCAAGCCAGCAGAATATAGAGCTAGAAAACTGATTCTCCCCGACAGACAAGAGCAAGAAAGCCACCAGCTACTTCTCTAAAACCCTCCAGCAGAGCAGAGCAGAGTCCGAAACACAACTGCCGACACAAATGAAAGGTAGAAACACGGACAAACAAACACAGACACACGTCTCCCGGCTACAACTCAGGTTCATGGTGTGGATCGCATCATACAAGAGCATCAGTCTGGTTTGATCGAACAGGAAGGAGCCCGCCACCGTCACAGCAAATCAAAGCAGCGACATGAACAGAAGAGCTAGGAAGCTAAAGCTAGAAGGTAAACATCACCTTTACTTCGGCGCGAGAGTCCCCGCCGCCCTCTGGTGCCTCAGCTGTGTGACGGTTTGTCTCCTGACCCTCTTTGTCTACACTGCCAGACCGCTGAGCGGCATCCGCATCCCTGGGAGTCACCGCCTCCCTCTCCTCCAGCTCATCCTCATCCTCCTCACCGCTGTCAATCTCAATGTCGTACAGCACCTCGTCCGAAACCCTTCCGTCGTCTACGCCCCCCTGACTCAAATCCTCACTCAAACTCTCCTCTGCCTTGTCGGCATCGTCACAATCCACCCGAGGCTCCTCGGCCGAGGTCCTCTCGGATTCGGCCTCAAGACTAACTTCAGACATACCTGTAAACAGACAGACAGACAGACAGACAGACAGACAGACAGACAGACAGACAGACAGACAGACAGACAGACAGACAGGACAGGTGTGAATGGGTCTTGATGGGGTGGATGGTCATTTGAAGTTCACTGCTAACCACAGGCGCCAGTCCTGTATCACCCATTCTCCACCAAACTGGTTCCGGTGCTGGTTGCGTGTTTATTTGGTTCGACTCAAGTATCGCCTGAGAACCTGTTTGTTCAAACCAGCTCCTTCCTCTGGTCCTTGTAGCATTTTTTAAAAAAACGGGTGAGTTTATTATCAAACTGGTCTACAGTCCGGCCAGCGCAGCCGGTTGCGATTGGCTGGGTAGTCTGGAACACTGGCTTGGTTCGAGAGGCCTTCTCCAATTTATAATTGGACTTTGGAGGATAACCACAGTACCAGGAAGCACTGGGCCTCATCTTCAGTCCAACTCACTAGACTGTTCTTTTGTTTGTTTTTTTAAACATGGCGGTTCACGTGTTTACTTAGATGGTGTTGGTCACAATAAGCCCGGCCCTACCCTCTGACGTTTTGGCTCCGTGGCTTTAAACCAGGAAGGAGTTGGTTTTGAGAGTCGGAGCTGGTGCTTAGGCGCCGGAAAAGCAAAGAATCGGCGCCGAGTGAGGAACTGGCTCCGAACTAGCACTGGAACCAGTTTGGGGGAAAAGAGGTACTTGAAGTATTTAAAGGATTTTCTGTAACGTGCATATTTGTAATATTTAATTGCATTAATTAAACTTGCTGATGAGGATGAATTCGCATGACTCCAATAAAAAATATTCTGCTGCTGCTTGACATAACAACCTGTTTAACTCGTTTCCTATTTTAACAACCTTGAAATTACTGAATAAGATGACTAATAAGTGCTGAGTACATTTTTAAAAATCAGATCAGAATCTTCATTGTCATCATCCTAATGTCATTATAATAAAGGCACTAAAGGCTATTCTATTATTTTCTACAAGTCCCAATTTTTTTGCTATCCTAATTCTGCGCAACAAAACAGATCAAAGTCTCACACTGAACTATGTACAAATATTAGAAAAAGAGCATTTCTATGAAATGAACAATTAACATATATAAATATGAAAATTGTGCGCAAAATATATGTAAATACCTCCGTGTGCATGTCTATATACATATAACAGATACTCCTCCAATCAGGTGCCTTGTTGCTACATAGTGTGATTAAAGTGGATGCACCCGCTCAACCTGAACATTCAGACACACCAACATGACATGTACAAATAAGTACAGAAATAGATTTGATGGCACTATTTCAAATTCAGACAAGTGGAGGCTGTGTGTGGACGGCCGTTCACATGTAATGATAGACGGACATATAACATGTCTTTATATGAGTTTGTGGTTAAACTTTAAACCTCCGTTTGCAGCGTGTAATAAATCTGGGGGGGTTGACACAGTCAGTTTAAAGGTGCAGTCTGTAAAATGTAGTCGGTCAAATAGAGATTCAGGCAGCTTTTATATGTTCATGAACCTACAATGAGCCTTTCATATTTATATCAGGAGTAGATCCTCCCTGTGGAGGCAGCCATGTTTTACAGTCGCCTTGTAGGAACACACACTACTTGAGTTTAAAGGTGCAGTGTGTACAAATACAGTAATTTTTTGTCACTTCTGTCTGAAAATTTAAAAAAAATAGTATACTGACATTTGTACAAATATATAATACCCTGAGTGTATCATGGTCTTCTCACATTGCCCAAAAATGAACCCTTTAACATGTATTTACATCAGGAGTGGGTCCTCTCTATGGGGCCGCCATTTTTTTACAGTAACCCCGAGTTTACATACTAACCATCTTCTGAGTTTTATTGGCAACTAAAGTCTTCCATGGGTTCTCCTGCATGCTTGAAAGGGCGAGGGTGAGGCGATGGATACAACATGCAACTTCACCTCTAGATGTCACCAAATCTTACACACTGCACCTTTAAGGGCTTACCGCTAAGTGGACGCTAGCATGCGATGAACTTTAAAGCGGTGACAAGTAGAATGGGGGGGAAGTCCTCAGCTGTGTCAGGTGAATTACCTGTTGCAGCAGTCACGTTACCACGTAAGAGCACGTACATAAATACTTGATTTGATTTAAATTCCGGAAGTAATTACATCGAATTGAATGATAGGGGGCACGGGTACAGTAGCAGAAAGCATTCACTAAAACTAGCCTCACCTCTGTCTGCTAGCATACAGCTGACCACCGCTCATCTGGCTTGACGTGACTGTTGACGTGTTGTTAGCTAACGTGGCTAACAGCGCTGGCGAACAACTCGTTAAAGACTTACATAAACGAACTTTACATGTTTGGAGTCGGTGTTGTGTCTCGTGGGACGCGCAACTCGACCTATAGGAGGAAATGGCGATGCTGAAAACTTTAGTTACCTGTGTTTACGGCCGTGGCTAACTCTTTAGCCGCGGACTGTTAGCCGTTCGTTGTAGTTCGCGGAGGTCCACCCCGGTGTCGTGCCGCCGCTGGAGGCTGAACGGAAGCTCGACGCGCCCGCTGTCAATGTAAACAATGCACCGGAAAAACTGTACACTTCTTATCGGAGGCGGTGGATGTCTCTCGGCCAGCTCACCCGACCTGCGGTTTGAACCCCGGAAGACTGGTCCGCGGTGTACGGGGGCCCTTGGCTGTCATCTGGAGCGGACTGCAACATCTGCTGCAGGCGCGCTCCCCCTGCTGGCCAACAATGCTACTTGCACTCTGTGTCCAAGGTCTTGTGTAGACTTCAGTTAACTGTATCAATTACATTTTTGTTGACAGAAATAACATGTAAAATGATACTGTTGATTTTTATGAGCTCATATTCACCTGAATGTATATGAATATCTGTTTTCATTACCATAGAATGGGACATGTATATTTACAATAGGAGCAGGTCCTCTCAAAGGAGGCGGCCATGGTTGTACAGTAGCCCAAAATGGGCAAAATAATACCAATTTGGAGGAAAAGGATGACATAAATGTTATTTACCGCATTATTCATTTTCACCACTAGATATCTT
>JAFBJT010014906.1:19278-29816 GCA_016785325.1 Chascanopsetta lugubris | reverse complement strand
TTATAAAGAGGTTATTTCACATTCGTTACACATCTGTTTATTTTACATTCACCATTTATTAGGCTCTTGTTGACACTTGAACTTGTTTGTGATTCATATATCTTTTAGTATTGTCATGTTTTAGTTTACATACATTATTTCCATTTTATCGAATGATAGTGCCAATGTTTTCATGAGCGTATACGCCCTCAAATGTTGAGTTGCTGTTTCCATTACCCTAAAATGAGCCCAGTGTATTTACAGTTAAGAGCGGGTCCCACCTGCGGAGGCTGCCATGTTGCACTGCACATGATCTCTCACAAGCCTAGACTCCTTTTTGAGTTTGAATGATAACAGACGACCAGCATACTGTGTTGTTCTCCCATATATTTGGAAGGCAAACGTTAATGGAGGGGAGATTCAGCTGCAATGCACAACTTCACCTCTAGATATCACAAATCCTACACACTGTACCTTTAACTCATAGATGTAAATACAGAAGGCAGGTGATCAGAGGATGTGTAGTGAAGCAGCACAGAGGTAAATAGAACATGTGGCCTGCTTCTTTGTTTGGGATCGGCCAACATTGGCCTGTTAAGATATCAGACATGTCGTCTATCTTTATCTTTATCTTTGGCAATCACTCAGATTAGGTTAAATTAGCAGATTAACCCACTGTTTTGTGTTGGGAGTTTGCGATATTCATCATTTTGAGAAAAATATTGTCACTTTTACAGTAAATGGAAATCTGTTCCGAATGTTGGTTACCAGCCTCATAAACGATGGCGTATTGGCCCCGAGAAAACACTATCATTTAGCCCTTATCTCAGTCTGTAGTTGGTCTGATTTTAAACCTCTAAGTAGTATTCTTGATACAACACTTGGAAAATGACCTAAAGCCCTCATGTGTAGCCAGCTTCCACCAAACATCCACATTCTGTCTTTACTTCTTGGTCCAGACAAACCATACGATCATAATTATTATCTCATCTTCATCACAAGAAAGTCATGTAAAAAAAAAAAAAGGTGTTTGATGTCTCGATGATTAATACGTTGTAGTTACAGAGTCCAAACTGTGTAATGTTTGTGTACGGGATACACCCACCCCATTACTGTATGTAGAATAAGCTGACGTGGAATGGCAGAAAATGCTTTAAGCTTGACTCAGTTCATGTTCAACGAGTAAGTTAAATCTAGTTTTTGGAATGGATGACTCTGTTTTGAAATTTTAATAGACACTTCAATGCAAATAATAGTGCTCAGATCTTAATAGACTGCAAACCGCCAAATGCAAAGTGCGACGTTATAATTTGGATCAGATGACTCTCTCGTTTTGTCTAATCACCTCCACCGCACTGCAGGGTTACACAAGCCTGATATTTGCTTATCAATTATCCACGTCACATTTGTGCCGCGCGCACTCTCTCACAGCGGCGAGACTCAAAACACAGCGAAGACAAGTGAACTCAATCAACAGTAGATCTCAAACCCAATCCTTCATCGCGTGGGGTCGGTTGACTCCCGCGACCCCCCCCCCCCACTTAACAAAGAAATACGATAACGGACATTGTCACCTCGATGTAAACATTAACGTTGTTGTCTTTAATCCCTCAGGTCAACGTGAACAACAGTGTGACGCCGCAGTTTACAGAAGGACCAGTGAACGCTGACTTCTCCGGAGTCCTTCAGGTGAGTTTGCGTTTGGTGCTTTCAAGAAGTTCACGCGAGGCCATCGAAAAGTTACTCTTCCGAAGCCGAGCTCTGTTTGCTTAAGGCAATTAACATCCTAATGGCCAGAGTCTAGACACAAGCACTTCAGGGGAGCGAGCGCAGCACAGACATCTTCGTCTGCTCTGGATATTTTTTCCGTTTTTTGGATCACATTTTCTAAAAAAAAAACAGTATTATACATCACTAACATTTGTGACAGATGCATCACAATCTAATTTCTTTAGGGTTGTTTCGGTCGTTTTACCTTTAGAAGCGCGTCTTACCGTAAATATATTACTGAATGTACATAAGCCCATTTCTGCCTGCATTCAGCCAAATTATTTTCATGAAAGTATTTCTTTACAAAGAAGATCAGATCTAAGTGAAAAGCAGAGCAGTGCACCAAAACTCACATGATGAATCAAAAACTCACCTTGTTCGAAATCCATCATGTGACTTCTAACCTCATCTGTTCCAGCCACCGCTCGCAGGTTTAAATATAACCACTGCGTGTAATGCTGATTTTTATTTATTTATTTATTTATTTTCTTTAGTTGCTTCAAATAGACCAGGGGGGGAAAACAAATAAAAGTAGGAATAAATGAAACAGTGTCTTTTGAAGTTCAGGCACCATCACATTTTATTAATTATTAAAAAGAACTATAAACTGTCCCAGCTCCTCTTCTCACTCGCTTTGTGTCGTGCTCGAAAATATCAAGACAAGACAACTGGAGAGAGTCAGAGGATGAAACGCGCTCAGTTGTCCGGGGAACCGGCGCGACGCTTGCAGATTGTGAACCTTTCCCTCACTGACACTCACTGTTTACTTTTTATGTGCCTGTGCCACATTAGCTCCTTTTCCACCAACATTCCCAGGAAGCGTTATTTCCAGGAATTTATTTACCGATGTAAAATAATCCCTGATAATCTGTGTGGTTTGTGTTCCCGCCGCACCTCGAAGTTCTGGAACATGTGTTCAAATCAGGCTGATGACTTATTGGCAAGGTGGTCAAATAAACTGCTCTACACCTCCCGTCCAGTAGGTGGAGATGAGAAGAAGCGGGAGGCCAAATAAACTTAATGAGGCTATAAATGGCGACGGACTAGACTGCATTATCATTTGTTAATGACGTAAGATATGAATAAGCAGGTCTATGGACCAGTATGGCGCGGAGGTTGCGCTTGTCTTGTTTACGTTTCTTCAACTTTTCACAAATGAGTTTTTTGGGCTGTGCCCTACATTTGGCTCCGCCCGCTTGTCGGCTATTACTGACTTGAAGTCCCGCTTAATTTTGGTGGAAATGCGCTGAGGTTTGCATAAATGATTAAACGTTGTGCTGTGGAAAAGGGGCTAATGTGTTTCCCCCTCGTTCAAATGAATCTGCGCGTCCAGAAGTGATCAGTGCTTTTGGATGGAACGCATCAAGGTCATTTAAGAAGCCAGTGACTCCAGAATGTAAAAGGTTTCAAGTCATTCCCTGATTTGGTCTCAACAGTGATACAAAGAAAACCCCCCCTGCATATGCATTTTTTCAGAGAGAAAATATTTATCTCAATAATCCATATGAGCTGTATCTGGGAAAACGTTGTGATCAGCGATCTTCGTGGCAGACGCCCAATCACAGAGGCAGGCTGCCAAGATGGCGGTGCTAAAACCAAAACACTAGTTTTCTGTTTTTGTTTTGTTTTGTTGTTTTTTTGCCGACGATGTGTCGGGTCCTGGCTTTGCTCGCACCCCCTCGCTTCTTACTTGTCACCGGCGCAAGTGCAGCCTCTCACTCCATCCCCACTCTCTCCGCCACCTCTTCAGACGCCGTTCACGTTTGGCTTGAACCAGCGGGCGCCCTACACGGCCGGCGACCGCTGCCTCCTGTGTCGATGCGAGCGCAAAGACAGCGCCGCGCCTCCCGAGGCGGGGATCTCGGGCCAGAACGGTACGGCGCAGCCCGCCAAGACGCCCAGCGCCCTCCAGCTGCCGTTGTGGGTGTGCTCGGACTGCAGGCGCACGGTGGAGAAGGAGGACCGACACACTGCTCTGGAGCAGTCGTTGGGGGTGAGTCGGCCTTTTAAAGGGGCGAGCGCGCACGACCAAGGTGAACGCATTTCTGGTTTTCGCCGACGGAAGTGGTGCGCGGCGTAATTATACTGTTTGTTTGTATTGGTATAAAGGACTTGGTTAGCATTTACATTCAAACAGGAGGCCCGCGAGCGCTGGGAAAGCATAGTGGTTATCTGCGAATGGAAGTCCGTGCTGCTCCAAAGTGCACATACATCATGAGCTACAGTTAATCACCCGTGCTACTTTGCCTGTGCAGCATTGTATTCATCGTGGCCCGTTGCTGATATTTTTTCCCTTGTTTACTTGAAAATGGTGATCCGTCGTTGATGGAGTTGTGCGGATTTCTCAAGCTCAATAGATCGGGGGGATAGGGACAGTACGTCCGTTTGTTATAACAGGGTTATGTGCTTACGCACTTTATTGCGTCTTTGCAAATGCATATACAACATCTGTAATTTCAATAAATGTCAAATCTGGAGACATATATTTTACATCATGTTAAGGAGTACCGGTAATTACATTTACTCCTCCAAATTACGTTATTAATTATACAAAAAATTTCATTTAAATCAATTAGATCAGTGATCTGGACATTGGTTTGAAATGAGATGCGTTTTTTTATTTATTTAATTTAGTTTGAAATCAATCTTAAACTGAAGCTTGCTTCTGGTTGTCAGTAAAGCGCTGCACCTTCTCTGCTTCTCTGCTGAATGCAGTGAGATTCCTCCAGCTGGGCCGGACTCTCCTCTGCCAGTGGATGGCGTGAGGCTTGTGTTAGTCGGGTTCCAGCGCCCGAACAGACTCAAACAGATGCAGCAGCTGTTTGCCGGGAAAGGAACGTAGTGATGGACATTGTATCATTTTAACGGCTGCACGTGGCTCCATGTGGAATCATTTCTTGATGATGGCATCTGGGTCAAACACTTGTTCCCACGAGGAACAAGCAGTGGATCGACCACGATGTAAAGCCCATACATTTGTTATTCTAGCGATTCCTATTATTATTATTATTGGTGTTATGAGTGTTTTTAAGGGACTTTTATGGGACTTTTTCTCGATGTTTTCATTTACATTCCTTGCCTCCATTCTCTCTTAGGTTTCCTTCTCACACCAGTACGACTTTAAATTCCCCTCTTAAGACTATTATGGTATAGATGCCATCATTTCCTCCGGGTAACATGTCCTCATATAAAGAGCTTCTCTAAGTAGCTCAGCACATGCTATGTGGTCAGAGCGCGTCCCTGTAAGGATACAGCTGCTCTCACAGTGGAAAAACCTTGTGATTCCACGCAGGATTTTATTTGATTTTTTTCAGCCGGAACACAAAGTGACTTTTCTTCCTCTGCGTTGTGCTTATAAGGGTGCTCTTATCCCCTCCTCTCAATAAAGGTGCAGTGTGTAAGATTTGGGGACATCCAGTGGTGACATTTCCTGTTGTATCCATCACCTCACCCTTCTTCTCGTGTATGAGAACCTATGGCAGTTTTCAGTTTTCAGTCAAACTCAAAAATTGTTTAGTACGTCCACTCTGGGCAACTGTAAAAACATGGCGGCCCCCGTAGAGAGGGACCCCCCCCCCCTTTATGTAAATATACAATAATGGGCTAATTTCAGGGTGATGGAGAATAACTCGAATATTGCGGTGATTATAAATCCATGTAGATGTCAGTCTGTAGTTGTTTTCTAATATTTTTAGAGGTGACAAAAATGACCAAAACCTTACACACAGCACCTTTAATAAGACAGCTTTTTATTTTTTTAAATTTTTTTGGGGCGTCATGTCACTCTTGTGTTTTCCAGCACAGCCTCAAAGCCCCAGCTCTCACCATAATTCAAAGTTATGTCTTGGCACATTAATCTTGTGCTACAGTAAAGTGGTGAATACTTCCAGTATTAAAGGTTTCACTCAGGCTGCTTCAGAACCTGTAAGTCAAGCCTTTATATTAAGATGGTGGTGGGGTGAGGGGGGGGGGGGGGTTACGTTTCCCTTAAAAACAAAGCTTTTTTTTTAAGGGGGGGGGGGGGGGGGGGGGGGGGGGGGTGTTACGTTTCCCTTCGTCATGAGTGTGTGGGCTTGGTTTCCTTCTCAATGTATTGTTTCATTGCATCCTCGCAGCAGGGTGGACGACACGCAGACACACAATGTCATGGCCCTTTAAGAAATGAGGCTAAAGCGCCGTTTAGTTTTCAACAGTGAAGCAGATGCAGCAAGTTTATATTCCACGGTTTTTAACGTAGCACATGTCTCAGAGCTGAGGAATGATTTGATCAGAAAACACTCAGGATTCATCCAGGTTCAAAAGTGATGAATCGTACACCAGGGACCAGTAAAATCCCCGCTGGATGACCCGTAAACAACGACAACCTACGAAGTACAGTTGTGAATTTAAAATTCAAAATACTCTGCATCAACACTTTAAAGGTGCAGTGTGTAAGATTGCGGCCATTTTTGTCACTTCTGTTACTACCTATTGGTTGAAAAAAAAAACCCTGCAACAAAACAATAACATACTGACATTTTCATAATCAACCTTTTTTTCCCCCCATTTCCCTGAAATGAGCCTATTAATGTATATCTACATGAGGAGCGAGTCCTCTCTACGGAGGCTGCCATGTTTTTACAGTAGCCCAGAGTGGACACACTAAACATCTTTTGAGTTTTAATGACACCCGAGGGCTGCCAGAGGTTCTCCTGCATGCCTGGAAGGGTGAGGCAATGGCTACAACATGCAACTTCACCACTAGATTTTTTACTTTAAATGATTACTAACTGAAAATGTCTCTTCTCAATATAACCGACATAAACCACGTTCACTGTTGGACGGGCCAGGTTGGACCCCCTGGTGGGCCGGTTCTGGCCCGTGGGCCCTATGTTTGACACCCATGTTCTATGTGAAACGAATGTGGTGTTCCTGATAGTTAGGTTCGATATTTATTATTATTGTATATATTGTACTAATATGTCAAAGAAGAAATGATCACGAATAGAGTGAAATGTTCTCATTTGAATCTATTGTATTATATGTCCTACTAGTGATTCATCTTATGTTATTACCAATGGTTCCTGTCGAACAGAATTCAGGTTTTGATTTTTATAGTTTGACCATGACCTTTATCAGAAATGACCACAAATATAAATGCAAACATGAAATAAGGAAAGAATCACATCACATTAGTCTGTTGTTTCTGTGAAGCTGCGGAGGAAACGAGGGATTGTGTTGTGTCTCAGACCGCTGTTTTTCATATTCCACTCAGAGCCAGGACTTCCTCTTACACATGCCTGTGGGCAATGGAAACCTGGGCCAGGAGGCAGCCATGGGGGACAGACTGACCGCTGCAGCGCCCACACTACCCATGCTACCGGCCCCGGACCTCACCGCACCAGTGCCTGCTGATACAGTGTGCAGCTGTGAAGCCTGCAACGAGCGACGGTCCGTTCCTCATCCACTGATGTGACATCACACCTTTACTCTCGCTCTCTTTCTTTTTTTGTTTTCTTTCTTTTTTTTTGTTTTTTTAAATAAATGTTTGCGTTTGGTTGTAGGGAGATTTCTGCTGAGTCAGAGAGGGAGTCACAGCAGCTGCAGAACCACTGGTCGGAGGTTCGCTACCTGGTGCGCTGCATCTACCGGCAGACGGGAACGCCGCTAGCAGACGATCACGACCAGCCCCTGGAGCGAGATAAGGACGGCATGAAGGAGCTTGTCGACAGGTACAGCAACAAATTCAACTCTGCTCTCCCCCCCCCCCCCCTCCCCCCCCCCCCCCCCCCCCCCTTTTTTTTGGGGGGGGGGGGGGGGCAGGCCCGGCTTCTCTATAATGTAACCACTAGGGGGCACTATGAAACTACGAAAAAGCCTCAGAGGTGATTGGAAACTCATTGGTAAGATCAACCAGAGGACAGATTTGTAGAGCCGTGATGTCAACAAAGTGAAACTATGGGGTTTTTTTTTTGGTTTTTTTTAAGTAACTCCATTTTTTTGACGGAATCTTTACTTCCTTGATATTGTGGTTTGTTTCTGTTTGAGTGATGTTGTGGAACGTTCACTGACTCACTATGAGAATATTATAAACGATAGACCAAGGGAAACATAGATTTCTGAATTAATCCGTCGTTCACTGATTCATGTTTAGATGTTTGCCTCAGATGGAGAGTTGGTCTGTCATTTTCTTGTTGCACTTTAATGACAGTCTAATTCTGACGGATATTCCTAATTTTTCTGCCCTTAGACTCTGCGAGAAGGACCCATACCAGCTATATCAACGGTTGGAGCAGCAGGCCCGTGAATATGTCTTGGAAATGAAGGTGCGGCTACTAAAGCACCTCTCGGCAGGCACCAAGACGACGGGGCAGCTGGGGACCACCGTGGCTGCAGCCCAGGGGCCCCCGCAGGCCCACCAGTTCATCTCCCTGCTGCTGGAGGAGTATAGCGCCCTGTGTCAAGCCGCACGCACCATCAGCAGCTTCCTGCTCACCCTGGTCAGTGTCTCCAGAGATGCCCCGTCGTGTTGCCCTCCCTCTTTGTTTCCGCCGTGGTCCTGACCCCAAACCTGGAACTTTGTTTCCCCCTCAGGAAAACGATCACCTTCAGAAGTTCCAGGTGACGTGGGAGCTGCACAACAAGCACCTTTTCGAGAATCTGGTTTTCTCTGAGCCGATCTTGCACAGCAGTTTGCCCGCGCTGGTTGCACAGCTGAAGTAAGACATGTTTTTATTTATTTATTTATTTTTTTGTAAAGAAAAAAAGACCCGATATGTCTCTAACATTTATCACTGTAATTCATTTTCCACTTTGGATCCAAATTACAGGTACAGTTTGTAGGATTTAACGACATCTAGTGGAAAATACCCACACCTACCTAAACATTGCATGGTGGTGCAACATTTGAGCTTCCGAGTATTGTGTATCATGTCATATATATGTTTTTAGATTTGAGTATATCTTTATTTTTTAAAATATATTTTATATAATATGTCAAATATGTGAATATATACATACATATATACATTATATATATACATATATATATATGCACCCATAATATAAACAAGAATACAATCAACAATAACCAACATAATCACTACCATCATCAATGGTTACATTAAAAAAAAAAAAAAAAAAAAACTTTAAATGAATTAACGTTCCGTAAATACTGCCTCAAATCGTACACACTGGCCCTTTATTCTCCCTCTTTCTTCTCAAATTGAATGTTGACTGTCCCGTATGAGAAAGTCTTTCTCGCGGCGATGGGGGGCTAACGTTAGCCGTGTTCGTTCTTTCAGACACGGCACAGCCTCCCATGATTCATACAATGAAGACATGTACAGGACCTTGTTAGAGAGCTACCAGCAGCTGCAGCAGGAGATGTCCTCGGTGGCCGCCGACTGGCAGGAGTGCGAGAAGAGGATCGACGACTACGTGGACGAGCAGGTACTCGCGCTCGGGTGGAAAACGGACGCGTTGGTGCAACGTTTGTTTTTTTGTTTTGTTTGTTTTTTTGTGTTGAAAATGAAAACGTTAAAGGTGTGAGGCTGTGACTCTTCTGTAGCTGCTTTTGAAGGTGGAGGGGCAGAGTCTCACTAACCAGATAAGATCACAGCCACATAAGTCCTTGATTAGCAAAAATGTAAGATTTTGAAAGTGAAATCCAAACACAGCCATACAGTCTGTTTTTAAATGTATAATTAACAAAATGAAGCCAAACAAAAAACAAACAAATAAAACCAAAACAATGGTTTCCATTTCTAGACATTGAAGACGAAGCAAAGAATGCTGAAAGAAGACTGGGAGTTCTTCAAGCAGAGGAGATACATAGAAGAACAGGTAAGTGATGAGCACGTTTGCGCCGCCCTGCCTCACGGAAACGTGTTTCTCCGTACGAGAGCTGACTGTGTGGATTGTCTTCCTCACAGTTACCGAACAGTAAGAGATCCCCCAGTGGGGACAACAACTTCACTGACACCATGAGGATGCTCTCGTCTCGCCTGAGTATACCAGACTGTCCAAACTGCAATTATCGGAGAAGGTGAGCGCTCGCGCTTCGCTGCCGTGTCACTGACGTCCAATAAAGTGAATTCCGGGGGGAGGAGGTGGGCCGGGGGGGGGGGGGGGGGGGGGGGGGGGGGGGGGGGCTGGGTGTGTCGGGCTGGGTGTCTACACCAGGAAAGTGCTTCAGGAAGTTGTACGAACACAGTCGAAAGCCGTTTGTTTGGTTTGAACCAGGTGTGAAGTCGACGTGCGCTTTGACAGCTGGAATGAGGAGCGGAGTTAGTTTTGGCTCACAGCTCTGTAGAGAATCGATTCGCCTCGGACCCGGAACAAACCCTTAACGGCGCGGAGCCGGGGGAGCCCGTGAATACGTAAAGCTAAAGCCCGTTCTGATGGGCGGGTACTTTAAAAACAAGCTCGACTCGTGTCACACTCCTCGCCTGCGTCCAAAGATGGACGTGGCGTCCGCGGCGTCACCCACAGGCTTGTGCAGAGTGCGTGTGAGGCTCGTAGTGGGTTCACTCCTCGCCATGTCGCCGATGCTTAGCTCCTCCCACTTCCCGGCTTCATCCAAAGGTCGGTCTAGGTTTCGCTCAAGAGGCCGCGCCCCTTATTTATGCTCTATGTCAAAGCACGAGAGAGAAACCACAGTTCACACCAGGCTTTAAACATCTTTGGTTCACCTCTGCAGTCGTCCATTTTAACATGGGAGTCTGTGGGGATTGACTCGCTTTTGGAGCCAGCCTCGAGTGGCCACCCTGTGAACTGCAAATACACAGGTTGCCACGCGGCCACAACAC
>JAFBJT010014906.1:0-17344 GCA_016785325.1 Chascanopsetta lugubris | reverse complement strand
GACCCGCCCCCCCCCCTCCACCCCTCCACCCCCTCTAGGAAGTAATCACAGGGTTTCGACCTTAGTTTTGCTCATGTAGCTCCAACGCTAATCCCCCCCGAAGACAAATACAGTGAAGAGAAAGCACAAGAGATTTTGTTGTTGTTGCGACTTTTAGTCTTTTTGTCTCGGTGTGACCCGACGGATCGGCCGGTGGTACTTCTGCATTCCGAGAACATCTGCTGCGGTGCAGCCACGCAGAGGTTGTTTGCATTGAAATGCCTCCCTCATTTTACCTGCTTTCAAGCATACAGTGCAAAACCCGAGCGGCAATCTATCATTCTGCTATTCTGACTAATACGCGCACTTCTCAAACCTGGCCACGTCCCACTGTGGGTCACTCCTCAACACTCCGTGATGCTGTCACTGTTGTGCAGAGCAGGAGGGGCTTCTCTGAAGCAGCGGTGGGCTTAAAGCGGGTTTTGTTCCCGATGGTCAAAATGAGATGAATTTGAATGTGGGGGTTCTATCTTAAAGGTGCAGTGCGAAAGAGTTGGTGACACCCAGCGGTGAAGTGGCATGTTGTATCAATCACGTCACCCTTTCTCTTCCGAGCGTGCAGGAGAACCTATGGTCGACTTCAGTTGTCATTCAAACTCAAAACATGTTAACTAAGTCCACTCTGGGCTACTGTAAAAATATGGCGGCCCCCGTAGATTGGACCCGCTTCCTCATGTAAATATACATTAATAGGCTAATTTAAGGTTAATGGAAAAAATAATAATATAGGTGATTATTAATTCATGAACATGAGTGTATGTAATTGTTTTGCATTCCATTTAAGAAGTGACAAAAATGACCGAAATCTTACACACTGCACCTTTAACTCCCATGAGGTTAAAGGTGCACCACATGAGATTCCTGGAAATGATGTTTTGGCCCCGAAAAATGTAACGTTCATTAAGATCAGTGTCGTGCCCCGCTTGTCGTTGTCGCGTGTGTGCAAACTGAAGGTGGCCAGACTGAGAGGCAGCATCTTAAATCGCTGGCCAAGGAGAGCCATGTCTGTGTCCCTGTTAATCCCGGTAATCCCTGGTACAGAATTCTTGATTTGCTTTTGTAAAAGAGATTGAGAGACGATAAGACGCACGTTCGCCTCCTTAGAATAGCTGATAATCTGGTTTGAACAGAGGACTCAGGAGGTATTTAGCCTGCTTTAACATTTGCCCAAGCAGATGGCGTTGACGCGGGAAGGCGGAACCTTAACCCTCCCACTGCAACCCCCCCTCGCCCTTCTCTGCAGGGTCCAATTTAGAAAAAAAAAAGAACAGTGGGATGATAATCAATGTTGTTTATTTTCCTGCTTGACTCTTTAAGTACTTTCAGCCAGATTATAGGCTTTTGCAGGGGATAATCGGGAGGGTGCAGACAATTGCCTTTTTCTATCCTGACAGTATCCTCCCTCCAGCGCGCAAAGAAAGCGATTTAAAGTAGATGTCGACTCTTAATTCCCGATTAGTCCTTTTGAAAAAGCCCTGTTAAAATTAACTGGACACTGCACTAATCACTGCATTTCAAACACCCCGCGTCATGGCACAGTGGACAAACCACATCCAGCTGTGAGAGGACATCCAATGAGTGATATCTCCATGCTGTAAGTACTTTGTGTTTGAAGCCGCCTGTTCCTTAATGTGATGATACACACACACACACACACACACACACAATGAACCCGGAAATCGACTCCAGGGTAATTGTAACCCTTCAGCAGGGAACTGCGAGCGCGTTGACCTCTTCTCACTACAGACAGAGGCAAGAGCCCATTTTCCTGTGGCTGGTGCACTGAATATTACAATAAAAGTCAACATGCATTCTCAGACTCTGTTGTAACCGTAGCAATGCAATACCTCTGATTACGTGGCGGTGTCTAAGCATGGCCGCTTTTAAGCCATTAAGACATTAAGATTGGTTTCCTGAGCCCACCTCACTAACCGGGGGCATCTAGCAATCTCCTCAGCTCGGACGGGACACCTGCAACACGAGCTTTTGACTAATGAGATTAGCTCATTGACTAATTAGGGTTTGGCGTGGCATGAGAAGGGAGCGGCCGCGGAAAAAAACAATGTGCACGAATAAGGACGGACTGTAAAAGCAAAGCACGCGAAGCCTCCCCCTTCTCTTGCCTTTGTGCAGCTGTGTGTTCTGTAACAAGATATTGAACATGGCTGTCAGGCTCAATCTGGGGCAGGAGCACGAAAGACAAGCAGAGGCCCCCAAATGCATCGCGCTCAAACATGCACACAGCGAAAAGTTAATCCACACATACACAATAACGTATTGATTTTTCTTTGCGCGCGCTCACTTCATCCACTGACAAGTCGACACAGTTCAAAGTGAATTCGCGGAAGAAAAAAAAAATAACTGCGCCGAGCATGTGAGGGGAACGTGAATATCTGATTACATACGAAGCGTTTTGCACGAGACCCAGCGTCGTTATACGTCGTAATTGCGACAGTATCCCCAGCTTGATGCCTTTGTGTCACTGATGCAGTAATCACAGTTTTTCTTGGCATCCTCGCTGTGCTTTTTAAAGCGCGTCCTCAATGAGAATGCACGGGGCGTCGCGTGCACGACACGTGCGCGAACTCCGTAAGCGATACAGAAAGCATCGAGCCATTAGCGGCGAATAATAAACAGCGAAGCCACAAGAAAAGCTAATGCTAGTCGGCGGTAACACATACAGCAGCGCAGCTCGTTCTAATGGCCCACGTCTTTACCCGTATGAGGACACCGTCGCCTCGTTCCAAACCACCACGTTAACTTGCACAGCAACAAAAGCAAACATCTCGAAGCCCTTTACAAGGGTCCTGACCTAATCGCCTCCTTCCATCAGAAGCAGCTGCGCTTTTTTGTAACATCTGAATAAATCACTGCTTTGAATACACGGTAGGGCAGGGATATGAAATACGGCTGTCGGTGTGTGTGTGTGTGTGTGTGTGTCAGGGATCATATTCTGCAGTAAAATGGAGGGAGAGTTTGAGCCTGGAACATGAAAGTATGATAGAATCAGGGTTATTTTGAAGCGTCTTCTTAAATAATGCGTGTGATATTCACTGATGGCCATAAAGAATTTATGTGCGTGCAGTCTTCCAAAAAAAAAAATTTTTGGGGGGGGAGGTTCCCAAAAAAAAAAAAAAAAAAAGAAGAGACCAGCAGCAGCTCTCCTCTCTCCCATGATCAGTCAGGCAGATTATTACATGTCATTTGGACTTTTTTTTTTTTTTTGTGGCAGAGGTTTGTGTTGCTTGACTGCTCCGACGGTCGTTATGAAGCGATACGGCCTCACAACACGCCGCGCCATGAATTCTGAGACCGAAACCGGAGCTTCTCACACACACCTCTGCTGACGCCCGTTTTAATAACCCTCGGTCGTTTATGACTCAGTCGTATTAGCGACTCCATTTACATCCCACACCCCCCCCCACCCCTTCCCTTGCAGAACATTACAGTTTCTCCCGCACCCTGCCCAAATAAAATCAACAAAACAAGACTTCAACTGCCGCCACAATCACTTGAAGAGCCCACGTATGTGGACTATACCCGAGACATTTCCACTGTTTCCCCCACTTCTATTCGACCGTCTTTGTTCTGTGGTGATTGGTGCCGCGTTCTCTGGAATTGCCAAGCATCTGGGAGAATGGCACACGTATTACAGACATACTCTATATATTATTACCTTAGCTCCACGCATATAGACAGGCTCTGCTTGCCGGTGATGGAGCACACATGTGTTTGAGCCCAGAGGTAATGGACAACACTTCAGCGAATTGTGCCGACCTTATGGTATTGTGCGGATGATTGTGTTATGCTCCCTCAGATAATGACTGTGCCCTACTTTGACTTTGAGGCAGTGACCTGAAAGAAGGCACACAAGTGAAATCCGAGCTCGGATGAACCTGGAAGTGATTAAGGTCACCCAGACACACCACATTTGTGTGACCCCCCCCCCCCCCCCCCCCCCCCCCCCCCCCCCCCCCCCCCTTTGGACCCCCCCCCCCCCCCCCCGCCCCCGCCCCTCCTCCTCCTCACATCGACCAATGTCTCTGAATCCTCTGGGAGTCTTTTGTGGGATTCCTCCTCAATGCAAACATGGGCCATTGATAAGGTGTTCGGGCAGAGCGTCAGGATGATTAAATGCACCTATAAGGACAGACTGTGATTTTTTTCTTGTACGATGTTCTCCCAGGAGAGGCAGGAAAACATGTTGTTCCTGTAATGCAGGACAAAAGGTCTCGCAGGTAGATTTCTGTTAACCAATCAAAGTGGGACACCACAAATAGCCCCAGCGCGTCTCCGACAACACGTCCATTCCTAGCTCTTGTGCCAGAAGATGCACTTTCACTCTTCACTCACCGTCATTACTGTTAGACCTTTATGAAGTGCAACGTAATCAATGGACGGCGCACAGTATGCTGGTGCTCATGTGTCCAATACTGCTATATGTGCTCACGGTGGGTGCTGACTGCACAGAGGGGGAGTCGTTGAGGTCACGAGCAGTTCAATGGCACCTATCGCTGAAAGTGCACAGTAATGCTGCAACTGCAATGGCGGCAAGCGAGAGCGGGTGGGATGAATAAAGGATTATGCGCGCGCAGTTTCCCAGGGAATATGCAAATATGTTGCTTAAGTATGCATCACATAGAAGGAAAAATAAAAGATCAAGTGTGAGGCTGAGCACATCAGAAAAGATGACGCAAGAGCGAACACTGGATTCAAATCAAACTGCATCCTGGTCCCGGTATGATACATTATTTAACGTGGTGGGGGAGTGGGCTGATTCTCCTCATCCAGGTTTCATTGACACGATGCATACATGCCATAATGCTCGGAGCGAAACGGGGATAACATGAGATCATGTCTGCCTCTCGAGGGCAGGATGCACTGAGTGGATATCGGGCTTGTTTTTGTCTCTTGCTATTCTGCGGGGGATCAGTACAACATCTCCTCGCTAGAGCCATGACGCTGGGATAAAATGACTCCTCCTCTGGTGTGCATGTAAATCAGAGAGGAGCGATATAATGAAATAATGAAGTGTGCCTCTGCTTATTTTTTTTTTTTTTCAAGAGAGGCCGTTGGGACCCACTATTTTTAGACACAACAAAGAGATTGCCAGGGGTGTCCAGTCTCTCTGGTTAAGTTGTGGAGTTTTATCCACTTGTCAGTGTAGAAGTGCTTGTCTCAGGGCTTGGACACATGCTGGGATGAAATGGAGGCCAGCGTCTCCCCCCAGACTACGTCAATTAGGCCTCTGTGGGATTCGCTGGACAGACGTGTCCATGGATGGTCGTAATAGATGAAGGATATCATCACTGAGATCAAGGGAGTTGATTTAGAATTATGTATTTTTGCGTACCCACCGACCACATGCATGGTAACCTTGTAAGATGACCCCCCCCCCCCAACCCCCCCCCCCCCCCCCCCCCCCCCCCCACGCCCCCACCTTCTACCAGCAGGAACTGCTTTGTCACTCAGACAAATATGGCAGATGAATACTCAGCATGATCCGGGGGTATTTGTCATCTGCTGTTCTCTCTCTAATAGGTTTAGTGCTGATGATCCAGGTCAGAGGAGGACGGAGAGCTCCACACCGCAAGCGGGGGACAGGTTTCAGGGCGGATCATGCAACAGAGCCTCTTAACCTTCCATATGCAAGACTTCACATGTTAATATCTCTATTGCTGCACCTTTAACCTTGACTGTGACCAACTCTCATCCCCTTCGCTCTGTCCAAATCACATCAGAGTTCCCGCTATCCGTACGCCGGCACATGCAAGGCTGTTCCCCTTTCATCGCAGAGGACTGTTGAGCCATCGATTTATTCAGCTGGAACTCCGTTAGAGATGTTTTCCCATAATTTATCGTAACAACATTATCTCCCCCGTATACCCGATATGGGGTTTGACCTTGAAAATGTGAATTTGCAGAGGCAGCAAGACCGGATCTTTGCAAAGTCAGATATTTTCTGGCATCCTCGGCAAGAAGGAACAGGGGGCGGTAATGCTGCCATGTTTGACTTTAGGAGATAAGACCTCAGAGGTCATTTGAATGACTTAGTGTAATGTGGGTTATGTTGCCGCACAGCCTCGGATACAACGAGCAACCGACTTGCCCGGCATGAGATATTTTACTCTCTTGCAGATTTGTATTTCTACAACAGAGGATGTGTTGCTTATGCATGGATGATCCCTGACTTTTTCAGGGGTGCAGGGGCCACACATACGGAGGTGGCGATAACACGAGGGCCCCACCTGTACACATCACTTTGCCTCAGCGCGGAAGTCACGACAATGTCAGCCGTCCTTCTATTAGATTAGTCATTAAAAAGCATTTGATTTCCCAGAAATCGACACCCACAGATGCCTTCAACATTCAAGACTAGAACGCCTCCAAAACTAACTGTCCTTGACGACTCTAAAAGGAAAACATAAAAGGCAGCGCATGTCAAGACACACATTCCTCGGCACAGTGAAAATCCCTGCCACTTATCTGTTTGATTTTGCACTTAGGGATTTTTTTTTTTTCCACCTCATCGTTTCTCTTCAAACATCAAGTGCTAAAGTCATTTACATTTGCTCGGGGCAACTAGAGTTAAAAGACAGACATACAACTTACTGCTCTGTACGAAAACAGGGGGTGACACGAGGAGAGAAGAGTGTAATGTGAAAGGAAACGAGGGAAGGAAAGAAGGAGAAGGAGAGGGAGGAGCGGAATTAGGACGTGGGGGGCGGACGGGGGGTGGGCGTGCTGAGAGTCGTGGAACGCAGAGGGAGTCATTCAATTGGACTCGAACTCTCTTGTCGTTTAAACAACTGGGGGACCGACTTTGCCAGTGAAATAGATTAAAATTCATTGAGGAGTGAGCTGCCAGCAGAAATGGGGCACTCGATACAGTTCCAAATCATGATATTATTATTTTTCTCTAATTGCAAATAATTGAAGCTATTAGTTTACCTTAAATCAAAAGCAGGAGGGCTCCCACAGAGATATTTGATCCCATGTGTAACTAATTTAAGACTGATTCGGGGCCCCCATCGAGTTGGCAGGCGAACCAGAAACAGGGAAATGGAGCATCTCGACTGCATGGGTATCGTCTAACTCCTCCTGGCTCCGTGCCCCTTTCCTAAACTTCCAGACATGGCTGAGGTTTCCGCACTTGAAAAGCGTATCCACGAGGTACAATTAGGTGATAAATAAACCATACTTTCCTTTGGCATGCTGGAATTCACCCGCTCCAATTTGTAATCTGATACAGATTCATGAATGGGAGTCTGGCACGGGTGGAACAGTAACCGGATGAATCACGAGAAAATCCTGTGTTTGACTTTTATCCATCCACAATATAAATAACTAATTTATCAATTGTGCTTAAAGAGACGTACAATGGGCAGAACGGAGAACATTGTGTAGCGGGGATAATCCCTTCGAAGACTTATCCTGACGTTGCCTTGAGGGGGGATAGTGGGAGCAAGACGCAGATCTCATTCCCTCCCTCCTCCTCCCCCTCCTTCGTCTCTTTATCTTTTCACGGGATGCGTTATCGCAGCTCCTGATCGAGCCTTGTTTAGTTACATTGCGTTGTGTCCTTTGATATAAAGTTAATCCATCAAGTGAAGACATTTACCCTGAGATTACCATGTTGGGTGAACTTGTGATGAGGTGCTACTCGTGCCTGTAGCCCTAAGGCAGTTTTCCTTTACAGTTTGTGCATCTGTAACTGTATGGGTGTGTGTGTGTGTTTGTGTGTGTGTGTGTGTGTGTTGTGCAAGGTGGTTTTCTGCCTCACATGTGTGGGTGACTGTTACAAGCTCTGCCACCGATGGTCTGACAGCCCCACAGCTTCCCTCAAGCTACTCCGGAGAGCGACCGTAGGCGGTTTGTGTTTTAAACATGAATGACAAAGTGTAGACATGGTCCCGCAGAGCTTAATTTTCCTTAATGCCGTTTTAAACTGAAAGAAATCACATTTAGCCTCCAGTACTGGGAGAAATGCATGAGTTCTAAGACACCTGACTCAAGTGTTTTGGCCTTAATTGCAGGTGGAGGTTATGAATGGATTAGTGTTAGGTCCGAGTCCGGGTCGTGAACCTGCTGATTTGATGCATATATGGGCAGGACTCAAACAAATAGACTACAGAAGTGTAATTGCCCCTTAGGATGGCCTGCGTCTGTCTTTGCCCATTTGCTATGCATGTTTTAACCCAAGGTGAGCAGCGTTGCCCGGCAACAAGGCAAAACAAGCCGGCATACATTGGGATAACATCTGGTTTCAGTACATAAATGCTATTCAGGGGGAGCGTCGTGCATGTGCAATTACTCCAGCCAATCACATGCAAAAGCTTTTTCACTGTGGCTCCCTGAGTGCTGTCACTAGTTATTACAGTGTGTGCTATTTAGCACAAGTGCATTTGCAGTTTGAAGAGCATCCCAAGATATTAGTGGCATCTAATTGCATTACCTGGAGGAGACTGATGGCGCCAGTTAAAACGGCTGGCCCCAGTTCAGTGTTGAAGGCAAGTGGTTCTTTACAGGTTATACGTCATGTTTCTGACTGGAAACTTTTGCAGACTAAGTGATTTTCTGACAGCTTCAAGCTTCCACTCGCCTCGACAAATGCCCCTATTCCCTAAGCAACCGTACGTCCTACCATTAATCCACTTTCATCCACGTGAAACTAAAACAATGACAGGATGATAATGGCGGCTAATGCAGCCAAATTCTGATTGCACCTGTCAGGTTCACTCCCATTAAGTTGTTGTGAATTGATTCATGCAGCCGAGCTTGTTTACCCTGTGATAGTGTAAAACGGCCCAGCAGTGAAATCCATATTCGTGCAGGCTGAAGCTGCGAGGCTCTCTGCAAGTACTTGTCCATTCAAGCTCAGAAGAAGCCAGATTTCATTTCCACTCTTTCATTATTTCATCGCTGCCAGATAACCACTGATTACATTGTTATGCCAACAAGTCTTTCCTCTGCAAATGCTTTCTGCAGACATCACGTCGCAATGGCCAGCCTCTGCAAGAAAAGGCCCATTTTGAGATGTGCAGAAAATATATACTGTAAAGCGTCTGTCTATAAGGGGAGCTGCCTCTCGGGGCAGCGCCGCATCATTTTCCTAAAGCCACAGGCAAATCTTGATGACTGTGAGACGACAATAAGGAGGAAGAAAGAAAGAGAGAAGAAAAAAAAAAGAAGATGGCGACTGACCCTTACTGGATGTGTCTCTAGGACCTCCTGTCTTCCACTTCTAGATTTAGTAGGCACTGGAGGGGTTCTCACCTCACAGTCCCCACGTACTCCAGTGGGACTCTCATCTTGGGAATTGCATGCCAGTTTTATTGAGCAAGGAGTGGCAGGGGCCCTCGGAGACAGCTCGGTGTTTTCCATGGTAAACTGCAGAGAGGGGGGGGGGAGAGAGAGAGAGACTTAATGTCACTGGTGAAATGACTTTTTTTTCCCCAAATATCAAAATTCCACTCCATGCAGCATAATTATGGAAATTTTACATATCTATCTCTGTTGTTGGTCTGAGATTTTATTCCACTTTTACTCCCCCACTCCCTCTCTCCCTCCCTCCCTTCCCTCTCTGCTCCCCTCACCAGACTCCCTCTCACTAATTCCCTAACCTCTAACTCCTCTTTTTCTGCCTCACTTCCTACCCAGAGTATTATGTCTATGGGCATTTATAGTCGTATTAATATGAGCAAAGGATGGTGGGTAATAAATCGCTTTCTTTCTCCCAATGAGCCATAAGAAGTGGTGATAAAAACAACTTTTCTGTTGTTGTGCGCTTTTGCCTCGTGAAGGGAGAGAGAGGGGGAGAGAGAGCGAGAGAGAGAGAGAGAGAGAGAGAGAGAGAGAACGAGTCTGTGTTTGAAGTTCAGATTAGTCTTTAGGGAGTCCCACCTATTGGGACTGTTAACCTTTAGCCATTCAGCTATAAAGCAAGTGAGTTCCATTAAAATACATAATGCATGAAGTGCCGAGATTGCATGTCATTGATCAGCACTTGAATAAATTGGGTTGAAATCTTATTAACATAACCAGTTACACGTAAAGTGAGATGAATAAAGCGCTGTACAACACCTGCAAAAAAAAATAGCCCCCGTCAGCCCCCTGCACTGGTGATGGCTGCGGAGGCCGAGCAAACCGAGAGCAATTTAGGAATAAACAGTAATGAAGTATAATTCCAGCTTTTTGTGCAATGGGATGTCGCCTGCTCACCCTTTTGTTGTCTCTCCACAAGCATTTATGTTTTTACCACAACAAACGCTGGTGAGGGTGAGAGATGTTTTCATATGTTGCCAACACACAAACCAATAAGGACCAACATCCACAGAAGGATTTTGAACATTGATTGATTGATTGATTGATTTAGAGGCTTATACAACAACAACAGTTCAGATCCACTGTGCAAAAATGATGCAAGGACTGTTTTGATTTCACCTTTTACTCTAAGCACAAGCACACGTCCTTAAAGGTGCAATGTGTCAAATTTGGTGAGATCTAAAGGTGGAGTTGCATGTTTTATCCATCACCTCACCCTTCTGAACATGCAGGAGAACCTATGGTAAACTGCAGTGTCATTAAAGCTCAAAAGATGTTTAGTATGTCCACACAGGGCCCCCATAAAAAGGACCCGCTCCCCATGTAGATATACATTAATGTGCTAATTTAAGGGTAATGGGGGGGAAAATACATTCAAGTGATAATAAACATGTGTAAATGTCAATATGTCAATGTTTTGTAATAGAAGTGACAAAAATGACCCGAATCTTACACACTGCACCTTTAACTTCCATGTGGTTTCTGGTTGGTTATTGCTTGTCTGTTTGGTTAAGTATGACAAATGGCCATGAGACACACATAAGAGGAGTTTAGTGCTGAGAAATGTGGCCTCCACTAGGCAGCTCTTTGACTCACGTGTGTATGTATGTGTGTGTGTGTGTGTGTGTGTGTGTGTGTGTGCGTGTGTGTGTGTGTGATGACCCCCTCCCTCCAACCCCCCTACACTCTTCAGCCTAAAGCATGTTCCCCCCTTTTAAAGCAATTAAGGCCTCCCCTGTCATCTTGACAGGTAGCCTCCATCTTCCAAAACACATTTGTGCCACAGCAGTGAGTCTTCATAGATCTAATATGCACATAACATTTTGAGGAAACCCCCCCAACTCTGCGGCCGCCGCCCCCCCACCCCGACCTCGTGTATCAGGAATAATTAGGGCAATTAATTCAGGTGGATACCCACTACAGCATATGTGTTTTCAGATTGGGTGCAGAGGGGAGGACCCCTGCGCAGACAGGGGAGATGACCCAAATTAAAGTGGCTTCCTTCCCTGCCGTCACCCCCACTCCTTCCGCGAGACCCCCCTCACTCCAAACCCCTGTGCCTCCCCGCCGATGCCGTGCCAGCCTCCGCACGACAATGCCAGAGGATGCGTGCCAATGGCGGCGGCTCCTTAATGAAATAGTAATTGTGACTGTGTCTAGCATGCACCGCTTGCTCCCCCACCCTCTTCTGTGTGGTTGCACAATACAGAGGCGTCTTCTGAGCACCAGCTTTGTGCTTTGACGAGTGCTGTGTGTCGCACCTCAGGTTAGAGTTTGTGTTCATCACAGCTTTACATCCTCGGTGATCGCTTTACGGCCCGAGGCCTTATCATATCTTAAGAAAGGTTGGGTTCAGTAGATTCCACCATGCACGTGTGGAATTTCCTTTTGAGCGAGACGCATGAAGCAGCTACGCTGAATATTCCCCGAAGAAGATGCGCAATAAGGTTTTCCGCGTGTGGCGGCGCACAGCTGTTCACAGACACGGCTGTGTGGAATATTTAGGGTCAATATATCATTTATTTTGCTGGGAGTCTATAATGGGCCCGCGATGTACGCTCCATTACTGGACACCAGGGTCTAGACTGCTGACCAATCCTATCTAATGAAAACAAATGTACTGGCAGGCTGAAGAAAAGAAATACACTACACTGCAGTTCATGTTCCCATGTCATTTGCTATGAGGACTGTAGCCCCCTGGTTTATGCCGGAAGGGGCTTAACAACTAAAGTGTGTCATTAAGCGTTGGCAGCCAGAGGAGGAATGGAAATACACCAGGAACTTCATGGGTATTGAAAACACTGCACAGCTCAAAATTTAGTGCAGTTAAAGGTGCAGTGTGCGTAAGATATTTTGTCACCACGATTGGTGGAAAAACTACTAAAGGTGCAGTGTGTAATATTTTGGATATTTCTGTCACTTCTAAAGAATATTACAAAACAACTACATACATAAATTAATAATCACTTCAATGTTTCGTTTTTTTCCATTACCCTTAAATAGGGTCTTTAATGTATATTTACATAAGGAACGGGTCCTCCGCCATGTTTTAACAGTGGCCCTGTGTGGACGTACTAAACATATTTTGGGTTTCAATGACAGCTGAGGGCTACCATAGGTTCTCCTGCATGACTAAGGGTGAGGTAATGGATACAACCTGCAAAGTCACCAAATCGTACACACATCACCTTTTTTTATCTATCTATCTATCTACCTTTTATCTACCCCGGTTTGTATGTCACATTGAAGTGAAGCGTACCACCTTGGCGGTGTCACATTGCGATGTTCATATTGAAGCATCTTTCATGTCTCTTTCATCAGAGCACAAATGAGATCAGGACTATTACTTGCAAAGTGCCTACGCTGATCTGACATCACTCTTAGCCTTAGATCACTCTGCGAATGGAAGAAAAACAAGGACATATTTAGTGATCCCGGATCAGCACACCTCCTCTGAGAGGAGCTTGATGAACGCAGCTCCAGATTAGATTAGAGGCCGCGCGCTGATGAATGTAATCCATCATCTTGTAAGCAGTGGAAATTTATGACAATCTAGTTTGGGTATAACTCTGTCACAAGCCGTTAGCTTTTAGTTTTCAGACTTGCATAACTACAAAGAGGATGGAGAAGTGTGAGTGAAGGCTCGTGGGGCGCCATGTTTCATGCAACTTGGGGATTTTTTTGGGAATTGTGACCACGACAGAGATTGAGCGTACATTGTCTTCTCTATGCTGTTTTTTTGTTCTTTTTTTTTTCCGATTTCCTTCTGTCTGTGTCTGCGCTTCACCTTTTGCCTCCCCACTGCAGGCAAAACAAAATGTGTGGCGGTTCCATTTCATCAACTAAACTCGGAGATGAAACACGTATGAAAGCGAATGTTTTTTACCACTTTATTCCAGTTTGAGAGACGACAACTTCTTTGAACTTGATTCCTTTCCCCCCACGGTGCAGCGGCTGTGTTGCCCATGAAGCGAGTCTTCTTTCTCACGGGCACTGAGGGAACGAGCCCATCAGCCTCTCAGCAACACAAATCTTTTGTTTTTGTTTGTGGTGCCATATTTCTGTCAGGTGTGGCAGCTCATCAAGCTGAAATAATGAGGCCATGTTCGGTGATTAGTGACACAACTCTTTAGATATTAATGTGACGATAAACTGTTTCCTCAAATAATTACTGGTCTCTCTCACCAAAGAACCTATCACCGTTTCTTTGTATTTAGTGGGAATGAGGAGCAAATTAAAGCTTTGCATTTCAAATCCCGCCCCCCTGGTATTAATACAGGCGGAAACACAGCGGATTTAAATGTAATCATGAAAACAGTTTTATGCACATGAAGTTGAAACCAGTCTCTAAGTGGGCGTGTTAATTTAATTGAGGCAGAATCTGTTGGGTGACATGATAGAGGGATGTGGGTGGGGAGGTTTAGCTGCTAATGATGTTTATGCTTTTTGGGTTATAGAATTCTTAATACCTATTAAGTGACATGAAATGTAATTTGACAGAGGAATAACAATTTAAGTATCCCAACACCCTGTCTTATTTCCCCCTGCAGTGCAATTGCGCACGTATAAATAATATGAATTTCAATATCCCATGAAACCACGGCAGGAAGAATAATGGGTGCTTCACATTACGATGTTTCGAGTTTAGCTCAACACTGATGATGGTTGTCTCCGGCACATCAGATAGGACGTGATGAGAGCGGCCACGCCACACGTCCACTCGAGCGCTTCAAAACAGCCGAGCTCGGAGTTTTGGATGAACTCTTTGTATGCTGCCTGCACAGACAACAGCTTGACAGTCGGTTTCAAAGAACACCTCGCCACCTGACGGGAGGCGTGCGAGAGAGGAGCGAATCGCAAAAGTGGTTCAGTCGTGCATATCACATCGTTCCACTTCTTTATTAATCCCCCACTGTACATATCCGCGGCACTTAAAACAGACTCCGACTCGCACCCCGTGACTCGCATCAAAGTCAGCACTTGTTTGTTGTGTCATCTTTAGAAATAGACATTTGCCCAAACAAATGACAGTAACATATCTTATTATGCAAATGGTGCAGGTAGGAGTCGGTATTGTTCTCAGCACACGCAGGGCGAGGACGGGCCTCTTATCGGGTTACAGGTGGAGGGAGAGTGACGGAGCGAGTGGAGCAGAAACTGAACTGATGTAATTCTTGTGTCACTTTGAGCTGCTGAGATCCGACTCTCTCGGCTTCATGATAATGATAATTGAACCAGACTCATGCTGAATACAATCTTTTTACACTGCATGACTTTTCTTAGAGTGACTGCTCATATTTTGATATTTGCTGCATTACATTTACTGGTATCTTGTCTAATCTTTTCATATCTTATCTTATCTTACACACTCGCTTTGTGTTGGTTTGCTGCACACTACGGTATTTGTCTCGATAGTATTAATTCTCCATAATGCTCTAAAATGTGAGGTATTAAAAATAATCACGATGAAGACATGTTTTTTCTGTTCCTGGGATCATCTTTAGAAAACAACATAGTCTTCCCATACACCTCCAGCTCCAGATCCTGTTTTCACTCTCTCTGGAGCACAACGTAGAGTTCCTGTACCTCCCTTATCAAAAAGTGTAAAGCTCTCTGATTGGCCAGCTGGTCCACTACACTACCTTGTGATTGGTCAACGGCTCCCAGCTGGTATAGGGAGTGTTGCATCCAGTGCAATGTGGCTAGTTAGCTAGTAACTTAAACTGTATATTGCACACTAATGGACGTGACGACATGATACCTTGATTCCTAGTTTGTTTTGGAGCTTTTGTGATTTAGAAATATATATATCAAACATGATGCCGATATTTTGATAGGCACCTCAAATATTATATTGGAATAGCTAATAAGAGTGAGCTATAACGTACAGCATGTTGCATAGTGAGATCCACAAACATGCATTTATACTAACTTCCATCTTGCACAAAGACACATGCAAACCAGTCGTTTTCAGCCATGGTTTTGTCACTTGCAAGAGACCTGATGATAAATATCATCGGGTCTGAGGCCAAGTTAAATAACTCTGAAATTCAGTAAGATGCAAAGTATCTGGTGTTCAGATACCAGATATCTGGTATCTGGTATCAGATACACACTCAATTCTCTAGTGTGCACAAAGCCCATGCTGCACATGGTAGATGTTTTAAATTTCATATGATCTTGCAGGGCTGATTTCACTTTAACTCCATGTGTCACCTCCTGCTTCAACAATAAGTTCATGTGAGTCACGTCCGTTTGGTTTGGCGCTCGCGTCACATTAAAGCTTAATTAACGCTCCATCCGCCGCTACGAGGGTTAGTGACGTGCGCGGAATTCTGTGAGGCCAAAAAAAATTAAAAATTTTAAAAAATATATTCCGAGGAAAGAGAGACGCGCGGCAGGGTGAACGTTGCCAAGCACATCATGCTAAAATCACTCTCATTTAAATAATTAACATTATACATGCTGTGTTGAATAAATAATTAAATAAATAAATAACACCTCCGGATCATAAGCTGGGGTTTCTCATTAGGAGGCAAGCTGTGCAACTCCGTGCTCAGGAATGAAAGTCAAGTGAAGCAATTGCAATAATTACAGCAGCGAGAAAAGCCCGTGTGCGTGCGCGTCGGCGAGGGCGGGGGCTTAACGGAAGGCAATGAGGAGGGAGGTGCTGGCTGTCTACAGGTGCCTCTGATTAAGGGTAATCTGAGCAGCCCTCCCCTTTCTTATCTCCGCAACGAGCCGCGCTGCCTCTGGGCGCCTCGAGCTCGGCGGCTGCCTGGCGTAATGAGCTCCACAGCCACATAGTGGATGCCCTGCAGGACAGTCCCCACAGAGACGTAATGAGCATTCCAGTGTACCAACTCGCGCTCCCCACCACGGGATCCCCCAAGCCTGCCGCCTTTCAGAATTGGGCAGGCGCGGCCTATTGGCTGAACCTTCTGCGGCCACCCTCCACTTGAACTCCCCCCCATCCGAGGTTATGGTAACCCCCCCCCCACCTCCACCCCACTTCAGATCCATCCTGATGTCCCCGTGCGCGAGTGTGGTGGGGAGCGAGTGATGGCCCAGGGCCCAAGCTTGGCATCAATCACTTTACATCAAGAGCGAGAGGCAGAGGCGGCGATAGGGATTGAGTTGCAGCAAAGATAGAGGAGAGGTACGGGACAACGGGATGGAGTGGCGGGTGAAGAGTGGGCGAGGAGTGCGGGCGGGGGGGGGGGGGGGTGGGGCGGGTGAAAGGGGGGGGGGGGGGGGGGGGGGGGGGGGGGGGGGGGGCGATGAAGTAGCCGGAGATGGAAAAAGGTAAATGACGGCAGAGGGATAGCGAGAGAGAAGGTGAGGTAACTGACAGATGGAGTGAGGAGTGAGAGAGGGAGCAGAGAGATAAATGAGGGTGCTGTACAGTTAGATCAGGGGGGAGAGAGAACGTGTGAGAGAGAGAGAGAGAGAGAGAGAGGGGGGGGGAGGGGGGCTACACTGCCAGCCAGGCCCTTGTGAGAGAGAGAGACAGAAAAAGGGAGGTAGAGAGTATGTGGGTATAACAAGGTCTGTGCAGGAGAGTGGGTAATGAGGTAGAGGAGAGGGGGTGTCAGAGTCCAAGGTGAAGAGAGATAGTGGGAGAAACGAGAGAGAGAGAGAGAGGGGGAGAGAGAGAGAGGGAGAGAGAGAGAGAGAGAGAGAGAGAGAGAGAGAGAGAGGGAGGGAGGCGCTCTTTTGCCAAACAGCGGTCCCTCTGTTGGTGCTGGGGTGGATCTGTGTGTTTAAGAAACTGCACCGCTGTGCTTTTGCTCTCTTAAACAACCGGGAGGTGGGTGAGAGGATCGACGGGCCTGACCACAGCGCAGAGCTTTGAAGCTGCCTCATGCTGAGAGAAACTGTATTGGATTTAGAAAGAGTGCCTTTCAAAAGGAGGGGAGGGAAAAAAGGGTCAGTGAGAGAGAGAGAGAGAGAGAGAGAGAGGGTGGGGGGGGGGGGGGGG